>ML785271.1:1080558-1096607 GCA_009831015.1 Picea engelmannii
TGTGGGTCAGGTTGTGATCACGTGGGGCCATGGCCTAGCCTGTGGGGGTTGGGGCGATGTCCGACATCGCCCATGTGGCTATCACTTCTATATATATTATATAAACTATATATATAGTTTATATAAACTATGTCACACCAAAGGCCTTGGGGGGTTGGAGACTAAAAAAGATCTTCCACTTCTCCAAAGCGTTGGCAGCAAAGGGGGGGTGGCGTCTTCTAAATACCACTAGTCTTTGGACTAAAGTTATCCAACAGAAGTACATTGCACTAGTTTCAATTGAGACCTAGATAAGGTGCCAACCAAAAAATACGAAAGGAGCTTCGGTGATCTGGAAAGCTATCATAAAATCTTTTTCAATTATAGAAAATGGTTTAGCCTGGAATATTGGAAATGGAAACAGACTCGGGATAGGCTTGGACCCCTAGTCAAGCAGTGATGGGAACCATTTACTTACTGCACAGTTAATCTAGTCATTACACTCCAGTGACTTTTACTTCCTAAGTTCCTTGGCGGACACTAATCACACCACACTTTGGGCTCAGGGATGGAAGGACCCTTTCAGTTTGGGACTCAATGAAGAAGATTCATGAGAACAGGAACACTTTATCCAAGGTCTTAAGGTTGCACAAATATGTCTATCAGACACTGAGGATGAACTTATTTCGGATTTTGGACCGTCTGGATCCTACACACCTAAGCTGGGTTACTTAAAGTGCCAGCCGGATACACAAGAGATTGTTTGGTGGTGGAACAAACTGTGGAAAGTCAAAAGCCCGGAAAAAACCAGGCTTTTTATGTGGAATGTTCTCCAAAACAAGGTCTCGACTTGGAAAAACCTTCAGAAATGGAATTTTGTTGGACCTGGATGGTGTTCTCTTTGCAAAACAGAAGAAGAATCATCTACCCATCCTTTTCTAAACTACAGTTACATCCTCAAAGTCTGGTTGGAGATTTTGAAGTTGCTTAACTTACAGTGCTTGTGGGAGGGAAGGAACTTGGAACATTCCTGGATACTATGGTGGAATAACATGTCTTACAAACACCTAAAATAACTCCCCCTATTGGTCATTTAGGGAGTTTGGCTGGCATGAAACTCCATCATCTTTAAAGGTGTACCTCTTCCACCAGAGATCTCGGCAGCAAACATTGTTGCCCACCTGGCCCCCTCCTCTCCGTCTCCTCCAATATCATCCTCTAGATGGACACAAGAGTTAGTACTCGATAGGACTTCCCCCTGGGGATTTTTTTATGGCGCCTCACAACAAACACACTGTGGAGGGGGAGGACTTATCCACCTTTCATCCACACACTTTTTTGTCCTGACTTCAGGCCTTGGAATAGGAACCAACAATTTTGCAGAACTAATGGGTTACAAACTACTCATTGGTTTTGCCATAGAAAAAGGTTGTCGAAGACTTAAAGTCTATGGGGATTCATTAAATGTTATAAATTGGATAAAAGGCACACAGAGATGTATAAACATAAGACTTGCTAGATTGGTGGAAGATATAAAACGTTTGTAGACAAATTTTGACTTCATTGGTTGCCAACATGTCTACAGGGAAAAGAATAAATAAGTGGAAAAAAGGTCGAAAGAAGGGATCAGCTTGGGTGTGGGCCAATAGAAAATAGTTGAGCACCACAATGAACAGACTAAAGAATATTGGCACATTCCATTTTTGGAACAAACCTCCAGTTTTTGAACAACACTTTGAAGAGCAGGAGCTTCTTCGAAAAGCGATAATAATCATATATATTTCAGGCATACAGTATGCAATACAAAAGAATACACAACAGTACCATCTACAAAAGTAGTTTTGAACCAAAGAAAATATCATACAGCTATAAGACTACAATGTAACAGAATACACCACTTTTTAGGTGTATATACAGAATGTAATTTTGTTCCTAAAAGTAATAAAATTATGCTTTTTCTCCAAGGAAAAAAATATTATATAAACTATATATATATATATATATATATATATATATATATATATCATGGCCTAGGTTGCAGGGGCTGGGGCAATGCCCCGCGCCCCTCTAGCCGACAGACTGGGTTAATTGCAATTGTCTCACTTCTCAATATGCAAAATCTTACGATGCATGTCATTGCACCTTCCCGATAGAACATGCATGTGCCACTAGGTGGTCCATTTTTTAGAAAGGATATTTGCCCTGCAGGGCCCCTTTTTTTGTACTCCAAAGTGAGTAGGACTCTTTCATCCCTTCCCACGGGGCATGTTGTTATTCAAATATCTTAATATTCGCAATCTCTAAAGTGTTTTATCCACTTTGAAATTAAAATTTCTAATTTAATTAAAATTCATTTTGAAAATAAAATATGTTAAGCATGATAATAATCGATTTTTAAAATGCAGTTTTGGTGAAATGTTTTTTGATAAAAAAATTGCATTTATTTATGTATAATTTTATTTTAATAATTAGTTTTCTATAAATCTTACATTAAAAATGGTATATTGATGAAACATTTATATGTGAATTAATTGGTTTTGACTTTAATTTATTTTAATATCAAAATTTGTTAAGCATTTTAGTACTTGCTAAAAATATTT
This sequence comes from Picea engelmannii, assembly GCA_009831015.1. Lineage (NCBI taxonomy): Eukaryota > Viridiplantae > Streptophyta > Pinopsida > Pinales > Pinaceae > Picea > Picea engelmannii. The sequence goes on from ML785271.1 coordinate 1,083,138, forward strand.
CTATATATTTTGTAATATTAAAATTTGTTAAGCATTTTAATATTTGTTAAATATTTTTCTATATATTTTGTATTCATTTTTTAATTTATGTTTATTTTAAAATTATAATTTATTAAACATTAGATTTTCTTTAGTTTAAGGTTTTTTCTTTTTTTAAAATTTTTTAAAATTTTTGAATTTTTTTAATATTTTGTTTAAATTTGGAGAAACAACAAGCTAGGGTTTGACAGTAGCAGACACAGCAGAGCACAACATGGTTACCAAAGGGGGCGGTAATGGAACCCCCTCACAAGCAGGTAGTGGTGGATAGGGGGAAAGGCCCATGAGGCGGAGGTTTCAAGGAACCAGTGACGAGCACCTCGGGATCAGGACCAGAAAAGAATTAGGAAAGCAACCAGGCAAAAAGGGATCGCATGGGGGAAGAAGCCAGAGAAACCCAGAATGATGCGCAAGAACCAGCGAACCCAAATGGGGTAGAAGGGCGCAACCCGTGAAAACCTAAAACAACACTAATACCCAAGGTGATACTGGAATATCCACAAACACAACTCTTCTGGGACCAGATGAAGATGCATGCACTAATTTGCAAGTTCATGGGTTTGTGGCCCACAGAAAGAACGTTGCGCAACTGGATAAAATACCAATGGAAGCCAAGCGAGGAAGTGGAACTCCACCTAGGTTTGAAAGGCTTCTTCCCAACAGTATTCATGAACTTGGAGGACAGGGATAGAGTCTTTGAGGGGGGGGGCATACTTTCATGCCTCAGCAGGACTATACATGCGGCCATGGAAGGAAAAATGGTCCCCAGAGAAAGAAACCTTCAAGAATGTACATGTCTGGCCGAGGCTTTACTCTCTGTCGCTAGAATACTGGCTACCCTCCACCTTCGAAGTAATCAGGAACAAACTTGGAAAATATGTGAAGACATTGAAAGCAACCCTAAAAGGGAGATATACCTCCTATGCAAGAATCTGCATAGAGATGGATGTTTCAGGGGCACTCCCAGAAGCCATAAGCCTGGAATTCAGTGATGAGGAATGGATACAAAGTATCGACTATGATCAGATCCAATTTAGATGCAGAAGATTCCATGAACATGGACACCTATTCAGAGAATGCCCTCTCAATAAAAAACAAGAAGCAGAAAACACCAAAATATAGCAGGATGAGGATGGGTTTATCAATCTGAACCACAGAAACAGAGAAAACAAGAAACCAATTAAATCCTCAATGGGAAGAAAATCGAAAGCCAAGACTCGAATGGAAGGGCGAGACAAAACCAAAAAAGGGGAAGAAGGAGGAAAGGAAAAGGCAAAAGCCAAAGAAGCTAAGGAACAAGCCCCAAATGTGAACACAAATAGTCCAAGCAATAAGATGGAATAGGGGGATAGTGCAACTCCTATGGATGGAGAAACCAGAGATGCCAACACCCCCATGCAGGAGGCAGACGAAGATGCAGAAATGACACCGAGTGAGGTAGGTACGGAAGATCCTGATCTCAGAGATATTGTGGAAATGGAAGGCATAGATCTCTCGAACATACTGGAGCAATGGAAAAGGCAGGGCGTAGACAATGTACCAGCGGAGCAACTAGATTGTATCCAATACCTATTCCTCCTAAGGGAGGAAGCAAAATCCATAGGGCTCAAGTGCACGCACGGGGAGATAGGACACCTAGGAATCAAAGCAGGCAAGGGAGAACGACAGCTCTCACCCAAGAAGATGAGAAGGAAGAAAGGAAGGAAATCAAACATCGTAGCCCTATAGGAACTAGGAGCTCTGCTGATAAACTCAGGTAAGATAAAAAATATCGCTTCCCCAACTCCCCCCCACATGTTTAAATGAAGATTATAACATGGATTATTAGAGGCATAAACAACCCACGAAAGCAAAGAATCCTTAAAAACAGACTGAGGAAGGAACAACCGGACCTTTGTTTCATCCAAGAGACAAAATGTACTGTAGACAGAATGGAAACAATCAGCAAAAAATAATGGAGCAAGTAAAAGACATTGGTTGTCGAAGGACAGGTAGTATTCTCACTTTGTGGAACCCACAAGTGATGAATCTACTAGTAGTCGAAGCCACCAGACACACACTTTTGGTTAACATGCAAATCATAGGTAACACGGAGGTGATTCTATGCACTAATGTGTATGGCCCCCAGATGTTGGAAGAAAAGAGAAGAATGCTCTTAGAACTAGAAAACCTAAAAGCCCGCTCCAAAAACCTCCACTGGATCCTGGCTAAGGACTTCAACATCATCACGACACTTGCAGAAAAAAAAGGAGGCACCAGGAGATTGGATAGAGATGTGGAAGATTTTTCATCTTTCATTGACACAATGGAGATGGTGGACATCAAAACCAATAATGGCTAGTTCACATGGAACAACAAATGGATAAATAAACATCAGATAGCGATGAGGCTAGACAGATTCTTAGTGTTGGAGTCCATCATTCTACAGGGTTTAACTTTAGATTGCAGCATCCTTCCCTGGGAGGGTTCAGACCACTAGCCAGTCCAACTAAAGTAAACTTCCAAACCACTCCAAAGAATAGACCCTTTAGGTTCGAGAAATTTTGGATCAAACATCCCCCTTCAGGGAGAACATCAACCAATGGTGGTGGGAGAAACAACTGGAGCAAGGGACAAGGATGTTCAATCTCTATAAGAAGATCAGGTACATCAAATATAAACTCAAGGAGTGGAACAAGGAAATCTTTGGAAACATAAACCAAGAAAAAAAAAAAAAANATTTGGAAACATAAACCAAGAAAAAAAAAAAAAAAAAGACAGAATGAGAAAACTCCAGGAAATATGCATAGATGAGGGCTATAAAGAGGATCGGAAAAAGGAAGAGATCCAAATGACCCAGGAATGGGAAGCAAGATACCAGCAAGAAGAGACTCTATGGCACCAAAAGTCCAGAATCAGGTGGCTAAAGCAAGGGGAGTGAAACACAAATTTTTTCATAGAACAACCATTGCTAGAAGAACCCACAACAAAATCCTGAAAATTCAGGATCATGATGGGATCGAGAGAGAGTCACACAAGGAGATTGAAAACATATTGGTAAACCACTTCCATGGGATAGCCCAAGAACCCAACCAAGACCGAATAGAGGCCATACAAAGGATAACTTAGCACATCCCCAGGATAGTTACCGAGGAACAAAATATCAACCTAAACAAACCCATCGCTAAGGAGGAAATTGACCTAGTGGTCCAGGAGATGCCCAATGGAAAGGCCCTAGGTCCATATGGTTTCACAGTGGAATTTTTCAAAGCTTGTTGGGAAGTGGTCAAACATGACGTTTATGGGGTTGTGGAAGACTCCAGATGCTCGGCCTCCATTCTGAAAGCGCTAAATGCCACAATGATTACTCTAATCCCCAAAGAAAATGAAGCAAGGACCCCAGACCGCTACAGACCCATAGATTTATGCAATGTGGTTTACAAGATAATCTCCAAAGTCATAGCCAATAGACCAAAACCTCTCCTACACATACTGATTTCACAAGAACAGGTGGGTTTTGTAGAAGGGTGAAAAATTGTGGACAACATCATCCATTCCCATGAGCTTATACACACACTGAAAATCCAAAGGAGAGGGGGGGTGATAATCCAACTTGACCTAGCAAAGGCTTATGACAAATTTAGTTGGCACTATATCGTCAAGACTCTGGAAGCTTTTGGCTTTGCACAACACTGGATAAACTGGATTGTCAGCCTAGTCTCAACGACAAGTCACTCGTTTTTAATCAATGGAGCCCCAGCCAAACCCTTCTGGCCTTCAAGAGGCATCAGACAAGGAGACCCTCTATCACCTTTCATGTTCATTTTTCTGATGGAAGGATTCAGTAGAAGCATAAAAAGTACAACTGCATCAGGAGAAATAATAGGCATCAAACCTTTCGAAAACTGCCCTACCTCCACGGACCAATAGTTCGTTTATGACACCATACTCCATGGCACACCCATGGTCAAGGAAGAGAAATCCTATAAAATAATATTATAAAAGTTTGGGGAAGCCTCGGGAGTGGAGATCAATCACTCCAAATCCATGATCTATATCTTCAATACCAACCCAACAATTCAAAGAAACCTGGCAAATATTTTTGGGTTTGAATGCAAAACGATCCCAACGAAATACTTGAGAATCCACCTGACATACAAAGCATGCAAAATGGAAGCATGGCAAGGAGTGATCAACAAACTACAGGAGAGGGTGAAAAACTGGACTTACAGATCCCTCAACCTAGCGGGGAGACTTATCCTGACCAAAGTGGTTCTGCAAGCAATTCTGACCTATATGATGTTAGTGTTTCCTACTCCCAAAGGAATACTCAAAAAAATAAGAGCCATTCAAAGGGACTTCCTATGGCGAGGAGTGGAAAGAAAGAAAAAATGGGACCTTGTGGCCTGGGAGAAGGTTTGCAAACCCAAATACAAAGGATTCCTAGGGTTACAAGACCCACGGGTAACCAATGAAGCCTACGGGACGAAACTCTGGTGGAGATGGGTCAAAGAAAATTCAACACCGTGGGCAACCCTATGGAAGGCCTGTTATCACTCCAGGAAACTCTCCTAGGCTGTAAGTCGGAGATGCCTGGTAACTCAACCTTTTTGGAAACTATTTTCTTAATAATTGATGTGGTTTTTGGATCAAGATGAATATCTAGGAACTGGACTGTGTCTTTAAGACTGTCTAGTAATATCAAATATCACAAGGCCTTCTAAAAATGCAATCAGACAAGGGTTGATMAAATAGAATAGAAGATAGTTRTYGAACCARATTATACTCATGTARAAYRGTAAGCAMAATGGRTTTAAAAMCTAAGGMAAWRACTTATGATTSTTAACTTAAWCAATCAATTAGTGAGATKAYAGTCACATGTARATTGARTAAGCRCCAACAAAGAAATCATTCRCTCATAAGATATCATAGAACAGAAAAGAAAGGTCTGAAAACACAGATGAAGGAAGCTTGCAATGTTTCATATATTAAGAATGAGTCTTAGTTACAGTAGCAGCATGTAGAACCCAAAATCGAACCCTTGGTTCATATTCTATCCTAAGCTTTATAGCTTTACAAAGTAGTTTTGAGATCCTGAAAACAAGGATCAAATATACTAAAGATAGTAACTCAAAATTCAGTTGCGAAAGATGTGGGATGATCCCAAAAAATGAGGTCAATCCCAGATTTCATGGTCTTTCTCTCTTCTTGATTGTTGGAGAAGTGCAGGATAGCCTCCCAAGGCTAAATGATGACTCTCCAAAAGAGGCAAATTCGAATTTGCTGAGGTGGCAAAGTGTCATGATTTTTTGTCTTGTCAAAAGATATCAAAAACCTTTAGAACACCTCTTCTTTCCACAATCTGTCAAAAATAATTGTTGGCTTTGTCTTGATAATTCATCAGATGTTCATTCGAAAAGATTTCAAACCTTTTCAACTCAAAAAACCTTGATCTGTGCAAAAACTTGATTATTCTGAACATGACAGGCTTTCGGTGGTTAACTTAGAAAGCTTATGGGTGGGTTAACTATCGAAAGCACCACTTTCGGTGGTTAATGAACAGTCATCCTGTTCGCCTAAACCACTGAAACTGCATCTTTGAGAAAATTTCAAAATTTGTAAAAATGCTCACCTGGATCCCTTTTTTGATGCTCAGGGTTTCTTAGATGAGGCAGCCCTTGTTCTTACAGACCTGCGAACTTCTACTGGCTGTGTGGGGTGTTCTGGTGTGTCCATCATAGTCGTGGCTAAGTTAGCCAAAGTTTCCAATCCAGTCTGCTCCTCTGCTGGTGATTGAAACTGTTTTAACTTTAACCTCAGGATCCTGAGTTGTCTATACAGCTTCATGTTTTCTCTGATCAATACCCTGTTTCTATCTTTAATTTTATCATGCTTCTCCTTAAGGGTTTGATTCATTTTGAACAGTTCTGCATTTCTGTCAGTGAGGTCTGTGTTGGCTTTTTTGATCACCCTTTCTAGGAATTCCATTTCATAAACCTGTTGCAGGAGTTTGTTGATTTTCTGTGTTCTAGTTATTTTAGGCCTGCTTGAGGAGGCTTCTGCTTCTGGTTGCCTATGGGCCTCTGGAGGACTTGGTGAAGGTAGATTTGAACGAAAATCTGCACCCTGTTTAGTTTGCATGTTATCTTGTGTCTCTGCCACCTCTTGTTCTGATTCTGAATCACTGTAAGGTAGATTTAGAAGGTTATTTCATGTGGCGAGGTTTTTAGATTGTTTACCTTCAAACTGCAATTTTCTCTTGATTCCTTTCTTCTTGCCAGTAGATGATTTTATAGGATCTCTTGGTAGTGAGATTCCTTTCCTTTTCCTGTGACTGCTCTTGGGAGTAGGATTTTTTCTGCCCCTGTCTTTCTTATTTTCTGCCTCTGGTGGTCTTTCTGTTTGAAATTCATTCCAAAAAAAAAAGAAGCCCCACTCAATCTGTTTCCTTTGCAGAGCTTCTCTCACGAGAAGAGTAATTATCCCTTGATGTGATAATCTGCTGACAACCTTAGCAGGCTGGGATTTCACTTGTCTTGCCATCTTCGTTAGGGTTTTGTGAAAGAAGTAAGGCAGGTTTATAGGGTCTCTGCCTGTGAAATGATTCAGAAGTTTAAAATGATAAAACATTACCCTGTTGTAGCGCCCCTCACAAGTGATATACACCAAAATTGCCTTCAACAGGGACTGCCACTTTGGTTCCAAATGAGACATGGGAATATCCTTCTTCCATATCAAATCTTTATGCACCGGTAGCAAATATGACCTGAATTCGATGTTTGAAGGTGTGGTAGTCTTGAACCAACAATCTCCCGACCTGGGTAAACCTGTGTACTCAGCAATGGTTGCTTCGTCAATGATAATCTCCTCCTTTCCAACTTTAGTCATCCTTCCATCATAGGAAATAGTAAACGATTCGGCCACCTATTGGTGAAATTTGGTTAATTTCTCACAGTATGCAAAAACTCCAGTCTGTTTGAAAAATTTGGCCACCTCTGGGTGAGCTTCTAAATACCATACTCCATCTACCTCAGATCTCAAAGTTGGCCCTGCTTTCGACATGGGTCGATGTTCAGTGTGCCTATGATTATGGGGAGTTGGACGTCCAAGGAGACAATGACTCTAGAAATTAGGCAGACAACAAGTATCACTCATGAAAAACTGGTGGAACAGGGTGACACAAACATTAGGATTACCGAGTTCAGAAAACTAACCCAGTTTCAGACGACAATTTGACTGAGAATATGCCGAAACTTTAGATTTTCGGTGACATTTTCATTTCTGAAACTGAAAGAGGATAGATTATGAGCTTACCTGATAACCCGACCAGGCTTACTTGACTCGAGAGTGCTCGCTGGACTTAATGACGCTTTGACAATCACCAGAGGAAACGGGATTAGGATTCTCTGAAAATACGATTTACTGATGAAATCGCGAGATTACGGTTATCTTAGCAACCTCCGGGATTCATAATGACTCATTGAGGATTCAATGAAGGAATAACCAGATCATGATGGCTAGTGTACCTGCGACTGAAATGGAGGGAGGATCCGTGAAATCATACATGAAAATCACCGCCGTGTTTGGATTTTGAAAAGACCAATTGTGGTTGAAAGGACACAGGGACTTCAAAACTTTCGGATAGACACCACGAACGTGCATCCCCTCCACCATGGCGAGATTTCGGCGGTTATGTTTTAATCATTGCGCCAACTTAACAGTTGGCTTGTGCGAAAGCATGGGCTTTCCATTTTTACTGTTGAAACACTTTCGGTGGTTAATCACCTTCTTGCTTTGACCCCTTAACTGCCGGGAACAAAGGCTTTCGGTGGTTAATGAGCACATTTGAGGCTCGCCTAAACCACCGAAACCTGATATTTCGACTTTTTCTTGACCAAACCAAATTCAAAATTTCTTTTGAGCTTATTTTCAAAATACAGACTCTCTAACCTACTTACAAAAAATTAGAAATAAAATTTAGATCACAACCTATCACCTCAAAAAGCAAAAATCCACCAATTTATTTGAGGAGATAACAAGGCCAAGTATGCCCCGGACATCAACGACTAGGATCGAATTCATTTTATGGGCACAAGTGAGGGATTAGCCATATGGAATCTAGCCTGGCGCAACAAAACCTGGATCCAGAAACACAGCTTCTAGGAAGTCAGGAATGGTAAAACAACTAGATTCTGGGAGGACGCGTGGCAACAGGAACCCAGAATGGAAAATCCAGACAAGGAGGAACTCCAACAGGCGATGACTACGCAAGGAAAAATAAAAATCCATCACTACTGGAAACAATAAAATGACCGTGACATATGGAGGATCTAGGAAAAACTCAATCCACAAAACAGAGATCGGATCGCAACAATAACGAAAGAGGTGGAGGAATTGGGGAAAAGGAAAATTGTAGTCTCAGAAGAAGAGGACCAACTAATATTGGGCAGGAAAAATGGTGGGGATTTCAACTTAAAATAAGAACGGAACTACATTGCGGACCAGGACCAAGAAGATTCGGCTCAACAGTGGGGAAATATTTGGGCCATCCCCCAGTGGCCAGAAATCAAAATATTCAAATGGTTAGTTCTTCACAACCGAATTCTAACCTGGGAAAACCTAAGTAAAAGGGGTTTCATAGGACCGTCATGTTGACACCTTTGTTAAGTTAAGGAAGAAACAACGAATCATATCCTCAATGAATGTAAATACATAATAGAGATTTGGTATTGGGTGGGAGGCATCTTTCGCCAATCCAATAGGACCCGAGTTAACATCGGCGCAACCATCAATAACTGGAATGAGAGTTACAAAAAAAATGAAATGGTGAACCTCTGTTGGAATCTCATGCCAGGTATGATCATATGGGCAATATGGAAAGAAAGGAACCAGCACATCTTCAAGAATGAAATCCTTCCGGAAGGAAAACTCAAGGAAGCAATAATCTCACAAATACGAGAAATGGTGCAGAGCCGCAACTGCTAGACTGGAAAAGCGCAACTCACAGGCTAGGACTCTCGAATCTTGGAATTTTTTCACCTAAAAGAAGGGAGAAACAACACACAGGTAGGGTGGCCACCACAACTCCAATTAGGAGAGCGCAACTGGACACCACCTCCGGCAGGTTTCCTCAAGTTAAATTTTGACGGGACGGAAAATGGAAACCCAGGAATGACAGGGACGGGAGAGGTGATCAGAGATAGTGATGGAAACATAATCCAGCTATACGCTGGGAGTATGGGAAACTCAACCAACAATGCAGCGAAATTTGGTGTTAGATTTTAATCTATTATTAGGTTTCTTTTCAATTCACTAGATAACCATAGCATAGATAGGATCATTGAGAAATACACAATCACAAGAGACACATCATTTATCCTGGGAAACCCTCATGGGGGAGAAAACCCAGCAAAAAACTTTTGTAATATAGATATCCAATACAATGCCAAGAGAATAAACCAAACAATACATAAAGTCCTCTCCCAAGAATGCACCTCTCTCTCTCTTCCTTCTTCTCCAACTGCAGCTGCAAAATTGCGCTCTGATGAACAAGTGAGTGAGTGAACAAATGAGGCACTGGCCTCTCTTATTTATACAATCTGGCAGGTGTAAACTAAGGTGTCTTTTCACTGGCAGGGTCGACTTCTCATTCTGGGTGGTTATAACCACTTTAATATATTATGGGAGATGACTTCTCATTTAGCCTATTACAATTAGGGTTTGACCAATCCACAAAAGGGGATTTGGTCATTTACAATACCCGACATGATCAATCCACAAAACGGGATTGATCTAATGAATAATACATCAATAATAGATAGAATACTCTTTGCAGTTACAATACTTCAACACTCCCCCTTAACAAGAAGGGTATTCTACAACAACATTAGGCGAGAGAGAGGGCAACATCATAAACAACATCTTGGAACATTGACTGACATATATATAAATCATCGGAATTTTTTCTCATCATCAATATCATCATTCACAGCAGGGAGATGGATTGGCATCATCATCCTCATCAACATGAGGCTAAGGTAACATCATCATCATCTTCAACGTGAGGCTAAAGTAACATCATCATCTTTGGCATGAAATATGAAATAACATCATCATCATCATAAACATCTTCAACAAGGAGTTGAAGTGGCATCATCATCATCATCTTCAGCAAGAAGCTGAAGTGGCATCATCATCATCATCTTCAGCAAGAAGTTGAAGTGGCATCACCATCGTCAATTGCATCAACATGGATTAGTATAACACTAATACAGCATCATCATCAATAACAACACAAGGCTGATACAACATAAAAAAAAAACAATATCACAACACAAAGGCTAGAGCATCATCAACAACAACAACATCACAGCATGAAGGCTGGAGCATCATCAACATCAACACTAGGCCGGGAGTCTTCAGCACGAGGCTGGCATCACAACACGAAGCTGGCTACATAATATCATCAACACGAAGTTGGCATCACAACATGAGGCTGGAACATCATCACATCACGAGGCTGGAACATCATCACAGCACAAGGTTGGCATGTCATCAGCATGAGGATGGCATCACAACACTTAAGTTGGCACATCATCACAGCATGAGGCTATCACATCATCACAGCACAAGGTTGGCACATCATCACAGCACGAGGTTGGCACACCATCACATCACAAGGTTGGCACATCATCATAGCACAAGGTTGGCATATCATCAGCATGAAGCAAGCATCACATCGCTAGGCTGGCATATCAACATAGTAATTAAGTTGGCACATCAACACAACAATTAAGTTGGCACATCAACACAACAATTAAGCTGGCACATCAACACAACAAATAAGTTGGCACATCAACACAACAATTAGGCTGGCACATCAACACAACAATTAAGTTGGCACATCAACACTACTCCCCCTTTTGAGGGAGATCCTTTCAGACTATACCAAGCTTATCTCGAAAGTGCTCAAACTTTACATGAGATAGAGGCTTGGTCAACACATCAAGAACTTGTTCATCCATGCTAACATATTGGAGTTTTATGGCTCCTCTCTACAACATATCATGAATGAAGGGATACCGGATCTCTATGTGATTTGACTCATCATGGAACGCAAGATTCTCCATCATCTTTATACAACTCTGGTTATCACATAGGATCATGGTGGCTTCCATCTCCAGATCAAATAGAACTGTCAACAACATCCAAATCCATATGGATTCACAACTGGCGAAACATGCAACAATATATTTTGCTTCTGCCATGCTTTAAGCAATGCTAAATTTCTCCCTACTATGCCATGAAGTCATGGCTGACCTTAGATTGAAACAACATCTTGAAGTTCTCTTTCGATCAGAAACACTTCCAACTTAACATGAATCAGTGTAGCCACTCAGTCTAAAGTCATGATATTTAGTATAATAGAGACCAAAATCCAACGTACCCTTAAGGTATCTCATCATTTGTTTTGCAGCAACAATGTGAACATGTCTGGGTTCTACCAGATACTGACTCAAGGCAAAACATGTATCTAGACTGGTATTCGTCAGATACATCACTGAACCAATAATCTGACTGTTCAGAGTAGCATCAACCAATTCTGACGAGGTATCTACCAGGAGCTTCAACTTCGTTTCCATGGGTGTGTTCATGGATTTACATTTCAACATTTCAAACCTCTTCATTTTAACTGCATACTTCCCTTGGTTAACAAATATCTTCTCTGTGCTCTGCCAAAGTTCAAGACCTAAGAGATAATGCATTTAAATCTTCCATCAAATTTTGTAGTGAGCTTCCTATGCAATCTGTGATGATATTTTGTCAAGAATACATCACCTACATATAGTATTAACATCACTGGTTCATCATTCATAACCTTGAGATAAAGGTTAGAATCAACTTTACTCTTTGGTAACACCCAAGTTCTTCAGGAAACTGTAAATCAAGCTCTAGGAGCTTGCTTCAATACGTACATATCTTCCTTCAACCTGCAGACCTGAGTCTTTCTATCTTCAATCTTCAAACCAAATTTTCTCATTGCATTGTACCAATCTGGTACACTTGTGTAGTTGCAATTCAATATGCACAAACATGTGCTAGCTCTGTGTGCTTTTTGCAAGGAACTATCTGTCTCACTATCTGGGAGTATGTCCTCTACTCTCTCTAAAGTTGTTCCTTATGGAATCTGGGACTCTACACCTACAGTTTCTCTGAGGCTAAGAATGTCTGCTTCATTCTCACTGTGGCTGCTAAAATCTGAGAGTAAATCCTCTTATTCTATCACAGTAACAGTTTCATCTAAAACTGAGAGTGGCTCGATAACTGATACTGAAGCTAGCTCTTCTTATTTCATGGAGGTGAATTTATCTTTCATTGTAGTCATGTCTCCATGACCCAACTAATGTAATGTAACAACTGCCACTTGATTTTAAATATGGGTATTTCTCCCCCTATATCTCATACTATATATGAATCATGGTTGTTCCGGTTGTCTTCATAGATACTGTAACTATTTCTTCAATAACTGGAGTAAGTGTCTCGTCGTAGTATTCTCCCTCTTGCTGGGAGAATCCTCTTAGACACACATCAATATTTGTACATCTACGACATGCTTGATCTGTATAGATCAATCTTGGAAGTCAATACTGACTTCTCTTCTAGTCTCACAGAAGAATCCATATCCTAGTCTTTCTGACTGGCTTCCAAGTTCCTTGTTTGTCAATGAAACAAGGGAATCTTCCAGGAGATTTAATATATTCTAGGAGTCTCTAAAGTTATGATCTAGTGTTCTCATGTCATTTGTCTCCCAATCCTGGAAGTTGTCTCTCCATCTGATCCTTTCTGAGATCAGGCTTATCCTTGATTTCTTCTGAGTCTACAAGGAATTCATCATCTCTTTACAGGGTATACTTGGTGTTGAATACCAATTCTAAATGTGAAAGATTGAGTCAAGTTTCAAACGAGTTCTGCTTCTGGTCATGGTGGCTTCATTGACCTTTGAACAATTCTTCTATGAGTTCTTGTTCGGTCTTCTTTGGAGCCTTCTGCTCCTTACAATCAATCTTCATATGAGATACTCTGAATCTCAAAAGATAGCTTCTTCTTCATCTTCTTTGGTACATGAATGTATATGGTCATGTACATAGTCTGCTTCATATGTCATCTAATATGTTGCCTTCTGCAACCTTCACTATAGATTCCTCAAGGTTATCACCTATGACCTGAACAAGGTCAACAAAACAACAAGCAAGAATAATACTCTTTTGATAATAGTAGATAAAACAAAGACACGAATAATCATCACAGTAGCTCCTTTAGAGTTGTCACTTGTGACCTATCTGGAGCAAAGATAAAATGTAAGAAATACAATAAGAAATGAGGTCAACACTCTTCTAGTGTTGTGATCAAACATTCCTCCATGGTAACCTGGAATCAACACAAGAAGTTTCT
>ML785271.1:1114874-1125543 GCA_009831015.1 Picea engelmannii
CTCCCTAATCTGGGTCAGTTGTTAGCCCGGTGAGGAGAATAAGGAAATGATCTTTCGAGATTAGGAGGCAGTTGTACTCGAATTCTTGGTTTCATCAACAGATACCTGATCTAAGGAGGAGGTTCCCAACTTGTTCTAAACATAACTCAAGAGGTTAAGCTCCTCCCAACCAATATAAGCAGGCTCTATGATGGTGGAAAGGGGAAGAATTGCTAGCATGAAACCTATGGTCTCATAGGAAACACACAGTCAGCCAAAGGAGAAGTGATCAGTGAAGTTGTTGTCAACCAGGTTGTGGATCTTTCGAGCAAGGGTTAGACGAAGTGGACTTGACGAAGCTGTCGCATTCGCATCTACGATTGTAAGCACTGTTGTCGTTATTCTCATTAATATGACACGCTTGGCCTGTTTCTTTCTAGTTTGTGTCTGATGTTACATGAACTTATCATCAATTGATAGATCTATTTTGAAGCTAATATCAATATAGTAGGAAGTGGTTGTATCTTGTTTGCCTGCAGAACTCAGCGAGGAGAAAAAGGATTGGAGCGCAACTCGGAGCGTGCAGGGACAAACGTCGATTAAGAGGTACTTTTGTTATCCTTCCTTTTCATGTATTAGTTTAGATAGATTTGAAAAGAAGTCAGTGTCCACGTTAAGCATTTTTCTGTCTAGGGTTAAGGTCAATCCTTAGAGGCGATCTACCTGTCCGCAGGGAGATTTTCCTACAACACTTGTGCTGCCGCAGAGTGCTCAAGACTTGTTGAATATGTTGCATGTGCTCCTCCCACATTCTGCTGAAGATGAGGATGTCATCCAAATATACTACCACAAAGGAGTTGGTGAAGGGTCTCAATACATCATCCATTAACCTCATGAAGGTGGATGGCACATTTGTTAAGCCAAAGGGCATGACTAGCCATTCGTAAAGACCTTCTTTAGACTTGAAGGTTGTCTTCCAGACATCAGTTGATTCGATGGGAACCTAGTGGTAGCTAGACTTCAAGTCAATCTTATTGAAGAAATTCCCCCCCTTGAGTTGGTCAAGAAGATCATCAATCCTGGGAATGGGGTAGCGGTCCCTGACTATGATTTTGTTTAAGGCTCGGTAATCAATGCAGAGTCACCAAGTCCCGTCCTTCTTCTGCACCAGTACAATTGGGCTTCCACATGGGGAGGAGTTGGGTTTGATGTGCCCCTTTTGAAGAAGCTCTTGGATATGATGCATGATTTTTTCATTCTCCATCAGCGAGCATTGATAGACTGGTCCATTAGGTAGAGGTGTGTCAGGGGCCATATCAATTGGATGCTTGACTTGGCAGTGTGTGAGTACCCATGTAGGTGAGACAAAGATGTCTCTGTATTCTTCCATGATATCATCCACTTGCTTCTACTACAAAGAGAGGCATTGTGTAGAGGCCATGGATGTGGTGGTGACCTTCTTCTTACTGTGAGTATGGATCAGAAAGAATATGAACTTCCCAGTCTGTGAATTGACCTTATTGCATTTCTTAGCAGAGATTAAAGAAATAGCAGTAGGCGGTGCCACCTCTGGGATCCTGTACAATTCTCTACCCAAAGTAATAATAACACTGTGGGGTCTAGACTCATACATAGCATGATGCTTCTACAAAAATGGTTGTCCTAAAAGAACATCACAAACTTAAATGGGGGAAATATCACACAGTACCTCATATTTTAAAGGCTTGATGTCATAGGGCAGATGGCAGTGTTGGCCAACACAGAGATCTATTCCTTGACGAAGATAGTCGATGGTGTAGGGTTGCAGGTGTGGTGTCGTTGGCAGGTTCAGTCACTTGATAACCTCTACTAAAATCAGGTTCTTATGACTGTCGATGTCGATAGTGAAATGAATCGGAGTGCCCTTGACCCACATTTGTGAGTGAAATAGGCACTCCCTTTCCTTTGGTTCTTTTATTTTGTTGGGTCGGACTTTGGTGGTAGAAGTCGTGGCATTGGGTTCAACATCGATAATATTCTTCCCTCCTTCTGGATTTGACTCGAAATCAGAATCAACCTCTGAATCAGAAGCCTTCAGCTCGGCCATGAGGGACTTCTTGGAGCGACATTCGTTGGTGTTGTGCCAAGGATTTTTATGGTACTCACACCATTTTCTTGTGTCCTTTGTCTTCTCGTTGCCCTTCTTGTGTTGTGGCTTGGAAAGATTGTCCTAAGGGAGGCCATATCGACTTGGTCCCCTACTGTGTGGGTTGGGTTTGCCTTTGCCCTGCTTCAGCTGTGAGGGATTTGTAGATCCAAACTCTTGTCGTTTCTCCTTAAATTTATGCTCGATCTTGATAACGTATCTATAAGTTGTGCCCAATGAGGCGATGTCCAGGAACTCCATTTCTATTTGAATGTATCTATGCAAACAGTCGTGGCATTTGAGCACCATATGATTCTTAGAATATTTGATACCCAATTTGGTGCGTAGGGTATGGAAATTATTGGTGAAGTCTGGTACTGTCTGGTCCCTTTCTTGACGTAGGGTGGTCCATCTGGTGTATTGGTCCTCGTATCTTCCAAAAGGGTAGTATTGTTCTTTAATTGTGTCCCAGAAGGAATCCCATGTAGGGGACACCACAAAAATTACATATTCTTTCACGGCCCTTTTCTCAGAGTAAGTATCCCACCAGTCTTTAACATGGGGAACAACCTTGAGGAATGAAAAAGTGATCTTTTCTCGATCAGAAAAATTGTGAACCGAAAATATCCTTCAAGCAGATTCAACCATTTATCTACAACATTGGCATCTATCAGTCCTTCAAATAAAGGAATATCAAAATTTACATGTACCATGAAGGGGGTTGCATGGCCGCCTGATGAATATGCTTTTCCCATGGGAAACCATCGAAGGATCTATGTGAAGTTGTCCATCATTTCGTTCCTTTGTCACGTGAGGGCTTCCTCGAGCAAAATTTTAATAGGATATCCTGCTCCATGATATTTCTTTTCGTCTCCCATGGGTTGTTGTTGGGCTCAACACGACTGATTTGGTAATGGCTCGATTGGTTCGAGTCCCAACTTCTTGTACCCAACCCTTGTTGGGGACATGCACGAATAAAAATAAATGAAGAGCATACCACTCTGATACCATTGATCCAGATTTAGGAGTGGAATGAACTGATTAACACACTGACTACAATAAACAAAGAGATAGGTAGAATAACACAAATATCCAGTGAACAATATCTTCTATTAAATAATGAAATATGTTGAAACTGTAAAACTACAGAACTGAAACTTGCTTGAATGGTGGTAGTTATCTCTGAGAAGAGATGTGGCTGCTACGTGAATTTGTCTGGGCAGAATGGATTATAATGAGGCTCCAGAGGCCCTTTTCATATTACTCATGAATGTCAAAACCCTAGACATCCAAAAACCTAACCCTAGAAGGTAAAACACCAAAATTCATGTGGGACCTATGGGTAAGTTGGTGTAATTTGGTACCTCAACTTCCTAGGGTCATAACTTTTTCATACGACCTTCGTTTTAGGCATGTGATAGCCCATTGGAAAGGTATTTCAGAGAAATACACAATTTGTTATCAAACTTTGACTATGACTACAGTCTGACTATGTAAAGTCAATAAAACAATGTTTAGGGCCCCAAATCATCCCTGGAAGTACAACAAGATGTGTTGACATGAAAACATACAAAATAAAACAATTGGATTAGGCAAGAGGCCACCCATATCCCCCTGGAGAATGTGGGAGGATTCAGAAAGCCCCAAAAGTGTAGAACTCACAATTACAAAGCAGTACAAAAAGACGTGTTGAATAAAAAATAGACATGAGGAGCCAGTTGGAATAGGTGGGTGGCCACAAATATCCACTTGGATCACATATTCTTGGTACTTGGTACATGGATGTTATGGTTCATTGTTAGAGGCACATATTTGTATTGGCATATGTATCAGGCACATTCCTTGGTACTTTTTTTAGGCACTTCATTGTTGATATCTTATGATACATGGTGTATGGCATGATTGGGACATATCATGAGTGATGTTGGTACATGCTTGAGGTACATGGTTTGAGGTATATATTGGTGATATTGGTACAGGTTGAGACACATGGTTGATGTACATGATATGGAACATGGTTGATGTAATTGGTATGACACATGGTTGATACATGGTATGGTACAGGTTGATGTATTTGGTATGGTGCATGGTTGATGCATGGTTGGTATAGGTCGTTGTACATGGTTTATGTACATGGTATGGTACAAATTGGTGTACATGGTTGATGTACATGGTTTGTTGTTGTTTTTTTGTATCGATGTGAGTGGATCTGGTTGATGATGGTATATCAGTGACAGTGACATTGATAGTGACAATGACGATGATAGTGACAATGATGGTGACAATGACAAATATAGTGGCAATGACATGTTATAGGTTGATGATCAGTTACAGGTTGATGTGATAGTGACAGGTTGATTA
This sequence comes from Picea engelmannii, assembly GCA_009831015.1. NCBI lineage: Eukaryota > Viridiplantae > Streptophyta > Pinopsida > Pinales > Pinaceae > Picea > Picea engelmannii. The sequence goes on from ML785271.1 coordinate 1,119,340, forward strand.
CAGGTTTATTATTAGAGGAAGAGATAGTATTAGGGGTAGTGGCTATTTGGTCTACATTTATATTTCAAGGAAATAGGATGAGGCAAGGAAAGGGGTTTGTAGATTCCTTCTAGTTGGTGATGGAGAACATAGGGAGTTGTAGCTTCCTTCAGGTTGGAGCCTGAGAATTATGGGGTTTTAGCCTCCTTCTTGTTGGAGCCAGAGAATTCAAGGAGTTGTATCTTCCTTCAGGTTGGACCCTATAAATAGGGGGTTGTAGCCTCCTTCTAGTTGCAGTTGGAGAATTAGGAAGTTGGTGCTTCCAATGAATGTATTATTGACAATACATAAGAAAGAATGTTGTGGTTTTCTCCCATTTGGGTTTCCACGTAAATTCTGGTGTACTATGTATTTGATTTGATTCTCTTATGTTTATATGCTCATGCTATATTGAATTCAATTATAGATGACACATTGATGATATACTACTGATAATATTGAAGTTTATATTGTGGTTAAAAGTGGTAAATGTTCTCATATTTATTCACCCCCCCTCTTAGTATTCCACTATCCACCACTTCCACGATTGCATCATGTTTCTTAATTGTTCTTGGAAATCATGTGATGAAGTCCATGGAGATAATATCCCACTTCCATTATGGAATTTATAATGGTTTCAATATTCCTACCAGGTGTTTGTGTTCAACCTTAACTTGTTGACACTCTAGTCACTTTGCAATGTACTCTACAATGTCCTTTTTCATTCCTGGCTAACAATACAATTGTCTTACTGCTATTATCATTTTTTGATAACCAGAATGACCCACATAAGGTCTCCTATGAAACTCATCCATAATGAGGTGTTTCAGCTATGTTGAATCAAGTACATACATATGTTGTGAGATGATATTATTCATACTTCTTCATGTTTGTCTCTTGCTACAAAATTTATTTTACTAGGTTAATAAATAATAGTGTCAAGTAGTTTTTGGCAGTCCTCCATGGAGGAACCCATATCCATTGATGTGGAATTGATTGTGTTCATTATAGGTTTGTCTTCAATGGGAGAGAGTCTCATGTAGTACCTGGATGACAAGACAAAGGAGAAGTCTCTTGCTGAGGAAATGAAGAAAACATATGGCACGGAGAGGGGCTCGCGCAGAATCACAATAAAAAGAATTAGTGATGCAGCCACAAGGATGGTCGCATAACTCATGGCCTACAAGCTATTGAGGAAGTGTCACAAAGAGGAATTCCCTACAGGGGTTGTCGTAGCTACATCTCAGTGTGCCAGTGGCACCATGCTTAGTTGGCCCCCCTACCTGTTGAACATGTTCATTGACAACTGCAAAGATGCATAGGACTTGGGGACATAATTTCATTATTCATGGTTGACTATATTGATAGCATTGGTCGGGTGGAGGGAACCTCCATATTCATATTTTTTCGATAGAATAGGTCGTTGTCGCGTAGCACAGTATACATCAATGGGTAGCATGTTGGACCCCAAGAGAAGAAGTGGTAATGTGGGTACCTTTGCACGGTACTTCACCGACATCCAGGAGAGTATAGAAAATACATGGAGAAACACTCCCTATGTTGTTGTGCAGTACCAAGGCATAGCAAATTTCAGAGCTAGGCACCATAATATGTGGATCCAGGTGTGCATGGATCCAGCCAAGGAATGGTTGCAACTTCGATAATGCATCAGTGGAGAAGAGGTAGAAATGGCCATGCGGGATTGGCATGATGAATGGAAGATCCCAGTCATTACTAGGGAGGTGCCTACAGGAAAGGAGGTAGAAGCAGGGGTATCTAAGACACCTGCAGAAGATATCTTTGTGCATAAAAATTCAAAGCCTAGTCAAAATATGATGCAGCAGAAGAAGGGGAGTGCGCTAAAGAAGAATGCGCAGGCAGGAAAAAATGACACTTCCCCAGCACAAGGAGAACAAGGATTGGGGGACACATTGACACAAGAAACCCCCTCAAAAACCACCCCACAAGAAACAAGGCCACCCAAGCGGCCAATCATACACACAGGAGGGTCGTGCAAGAAGGCCAAGGTGCATAAACAGCTGCCAGAATACACCATTACTAAGGACAATGTCGACCTTGTCATAGAAAAAGTACAATATCGTGCAGCTGAGGAAATCGAAGAAGCCCAACACCAACGAGGAAAAATCCAAGAGGAGTTGGTGGAAATAAGGCAATTCCTGGAGCAAATAAAATCAGCACAAAGTCCAAAAAGGGGAACATAATCCTTCCCCGCAACAACAGAAGTAGAGGTAACGACTACGTCGAGCAAAGAAGATAGCATCCAAACCATGGTGCAGGCGATTCAGAACTTCCAAAACACATCAGACATGTTGCAAATGGACGAAGGTGTAGCCCAGACACCACTGAATGATCTAGCGCAAGTAGAGTCGGTAATAGCAAGGATACCAACCAAGGAACTATACAAGCTTCAAGTCAATGTCGCGCAGGAAGTGCAGTCGCGCACAAGGGAAGATGTGGCCAAACTGCAACAAACAAATAATAGTAGGGATGCCTTGGAATTGGAGTTCGAACAGGTAAATCTCGAAACCAAGAAAGAAAATGAACACGTAGACAGATTGGAGTAGGGATTGACAGTGGCATACAACCGCATCCCAAGCAGCGCGTAAGAAACAACGAGAAGTGTAGAGGAGAATATCAACCTCTTTACACAAACAATCAATCAGTACAGATAGGAGGTCGAGGAACTAAAGGAAAATATCAATCCTATGACTCCTCCTGAGGTCCAAGAGCAGATAAAAGAACAAGTTGCACTCCAAATGGAGGAAATGGAGAAACAACTAAGAACAGCAGAAGAATTATTTGACAAAGTTGCGCAACTCTGGACAGCGTTGGAAGAGGACGAGCAAGTCCAATAGTGGGATCAAGAAGAAGAAAGATTCAGCGTAGCCATACAATAGCTCAAGCAAAGACAGAAAGCGATGAGCATCACAGAGCGCATGAAGGGAACCCATGATATGAATAAGTTGTAGTCACAATTGAATATTGTGCAGGAAAAGAAGCAAGCAAAACAAGCATAGCTAGAACCCATTCAAGAGAAAGCAGCACAGATGATCACGTAGTTGGAGGAGGAAAATAAAAACATGGCACAAGAATAGACAGAAGGCGCAACACTGATCCAGGAGGAGATCACAACGCAGTCAGTGGAGGCAATCACAGGAAAATTCGTACAGGTCCAAGCAAGAGGAAGGGAACTCACAGACAAGTTCCATGGCCTGGAAGAGGTTGTTAGGGAGCGCATAGTGCCTAGGTGGATCAGTAAAATCCACATGTCAGTGTTGGGGGCATGTTGGACACAGACCTATTTTGAGGAAATACCTATTTTTGGAAGGTAAAACCCAATTTTGGAGAAGAACAACTGGAAAGAAAAGAAACACGTGCAAGGGAAAGCCGCATGTAAAGGAGGAAAGCATGCAAGGCGTGCAGGCAAGAAACACTAACCATGTTAGGGTTAGGGTTTTGGTAAGATATTGTAACAACTAAGAAGCTTGTAAATTAGTATAAATAAGAACCTAGGAGGTCTAGGTCGGGGTTGGTTGTGGGTTTTGGTTCAAATTTGTTCGGTTGAGATCGAATGGAATACTGATTCAGATCAACTATTGTAGTTCTAATATGATTTTGTAAGTTGTTGAGTTGTAGAAGAGTCAAGTAGATAGGTCTTGAGGGTTATATCACATGATGAGGATCCTGGTGTGATATAGTATGCCTCACAGAGGTTGTGGAACCTGTCTCATGATTGTATGATCATAATTGTAGTGCACGCAACGCCATATATTGCAAAAATATAAATAAAAGATCCTAAGAAGCCAGATCTTTGTGAACGTAGCCCAGGAGGGGGTGAACCACGGTAAAACTTGTGTTATGCGTGTTGTCAATTGCATATTTACCTTTTGTTATTAGTTAGATTATGAATGGATGAATGAATGATTCATTTATATCTATTAGAATGCATGCATATGCTTAATAAATGAATGAATATTAGGAATGATAGAGAGAATAATTAGATCAAGGCCTAAAGAATATCAATTATAATCCTAGATCCCCACTCATTCCTAGAATGCAAGCACCTGAGCATTGCAGTCCCCCATAGAACTATCTCGAGTGAGACTGTGTAGTACATTTGGTTTGTTGTGTTGCCTTCTATTTTACCAGGAGGGTCGATAGTTTTAGAGGGTTTTGTTGGAAACCTGTTCAAATCTGAACCTAGGTCAGCCCAAGAAGTAAATAGAAAGAGTAATAACCAACAAAATCCTTAGATGCTTATTAATATTTAAAACATAAAAAAATCTAATTGATCTTCAAAATAAAAATGATTTCTTGATTGTTTTCAATTTACATGTGATTTAACTTATCTATCCAAACACACTTTAAGGATGAATAACTTGCAAATAACTGAGTGGAAATAGAACAACAACATTGAAATCACATACACAAATTTGATAATGGAGTTCACCCAATTTGGGCTACGTCTTCGGGTCTGCTTCCAATAGAGACCTCTTTAATAATGCTCAAATGTTTGTGTTTTACAATGACCTTTTACTGCATTGCTCAAACTTAGAAACACAGTACACCATTGAATTCCTTGCGAAATTTTGATAAAAATGAGTATAAAGTTCATCAAAATTTTGTGCCACAACCCTGTGGCATGCATTACGATGTAGCCTCCAAGTCTAGTTCCCCTCGTGAATGAACTTTGAGATACCATATTGCATCTGTGTGTCCTTGGCCTCAATCCACATTCCATTAAATAGGGCGTGGGCCCCTTAACCTCATGTCTGCAAACTTAGGTAGGCATTAATTATTAATTAGTGGGAATGCCTTAACAGGAGGCGCCTTTGGCACAACGGTTAAGGCATGACACTATATTGGGGAGTTCATGGGTTCAAACCTCTGTGATCCCCTCCTTTATTGGTGCATTGTTATAACATATGGTATATATATATGGTTTTTTTCTTATGGTTTATAACCAATGTTTTGATAGCCCTCCATGTGAATATAGGTGTGGGAATATTGAAATACATGTAACCTTATATAATGGGTCAAGGGATATTCCCTTGGCCCTTTTTTCCACCAAATAAACCTTTGACTAGGCTTAAATACAAGTAATAATATATATGGTTAAGAAACACATGAGTGGTGCAATGGTAAAAGGCACTTAAGTAAGGTTATGGGAGGTCACGGGTTCGATCCTCCAGACTCCCATAAAATTGTATATAACCTTAACCATGATAGGCCAATGAGGAACTGTCACATGGCAACCTCTTCTTGGCTCCCTTGTGCCATGTGTCAACAAATAATTATCCCACTTGGACTATACAAACTGCCACATCACCTTGCCAATTGGGCATACCATGTCACCAGCCTACCACATGTCACCATATGATGTCACCACATCAGTAATGTATGACCTGTACAGTCATTCCATGTGTCACCCTTGCAGTGGTGACATGTGTCACCTTGAGCCCTTTGACTTTGATTTTTTCCTAGTTTGACTCAAAATTTGATCATCCATAACTTTTGCATACAAACTTCATTTAAGGCAATTTTTCCCCCGTTGGAAATTTGTCACCGATCTCTACGCATTGATGGAATTTTCAAGATCATTTGAGATAATTGAATTTAGAGCATTTATGAACCCTTCTAGACCTCTGTGAGCATTATGGATCCTCTTAGACCTATGTGAGTGTTCTTGGATCACTTAATGATAAAATCTTTAATCCAAAAGGTACAACTCAAGGGAAACTATTAGGACGATCACCACTTTCACCTTAGTAACCTATCCTTTGCAGTTTAGGTCAAATCTCCTCTGACTCAAGGGGTGTATCACTAGTAGGACTACTAAGACCAAACAATGAGGCACGAGTAGCCTTAGTAAAATAGATTTTTGTGTTTTCTTAGGGTTTTTAAATAAGTGATGGAAGGAAATAGAGATCAATGTCAAATCCAAGAAGTGCAATGGAGTCAAGGTCAATCAAATGGATTATGAGGTCAAGAATAAACCCTCCAAAGAGTTGGCCTATTTCTTTCAAGGATTAGGTCTTTGATATTAGAACCAAAAGGAAGAATAATCCTTCATCGAATCAAGATCAACAATGAGTATCAAGGTTGTTCGACAACACAGGTATTCCAACAGAGGACGAACACCTTCAGTAACCACTCACATAACCA
>ML785271.1:1146306-1156379 GCA_009831015.1 Picea engelmannii
ATCCTTCCTTTTCATGTATTAGTTTAGATAGATTTGAAAAGAAGTCAGTGTCCACGTTAAGCATTTTTCTGTCTAGGGTTAAGGTCAATCCTTAGAGGCGATCTACCTGTCCGCAGGGAGATTTTCCTACAACACTTGTGCTGCCGCAGAGTGCTCAAGACTTGTTGAATATGTTGCATGTGCTCCTCCCACATTCTGCTGAAGATGAGGATGTCATCCAAATATACTACCACAAAGGAGTTGGTGAAGGGTCTCAATACATCATCCATTAACCTCATGAAGGTGGATGGCACATTTGTTAAGCCAAAGGGCATGACTAGCCATTCGTAAAGACCTTCTTTAGACTTGAAGGTTGTCTTCCAGACATCAGTTGATTCGATGGGAACCTAGTGGTAGCTAGACTTCAAGTCAATCTTATTGAAGAAATTCCCCCCCTTGAGTTGGTCAAGAAGATCATCAATCCTGGGAATGGGGTAGCGGTCCCTGACTATGATTTTGTTTAAGGCTCGGTAATCAATGCAGAGTCACCAAGTCCCGTCCTTCTTCTGCACCAGTACAATTGGGCTTCCACATGGGGAGGAGTTGGGTTTGATGTGCCCCTTTTGAAGAAGCTCTTGGATATGATGCATGATTTTTTCATTCTCCATCAGCGAGCATTGATAGACTGGTCCATTAGGTAGAGGTGTGTCAGGGGCCATATCAATTGGATGCTTGACTTGGCAGTGTGTGAGTACCCATGTAGGTGAGACAAAGATGTCTCTGTATTCTTCCATGATATCATCCACTTGCTTCTACTACAAAGAGAGGCATTGTGTAGAGGCCATGGATGTGGTGGTGACCTTCTTCTTACTGTGAGAATGGATCACAAAGAATATGAACTTCCCAGTCTGTGAATTGACCTTATTGCATTTCTTAGCAGAGATTAAATAAATAGCAGTAGGCGGTGCCACCTCTGGGATCCTATACAATTCTCTACCCAAAGTAATAATAACACTGTGGGGTCTAGACTCATACATAGCATGATGCTTCTACAAAAATGGTTGTCCTAAAAGAACATCACAAACTTAAATGGGGGAAATATCACACAGTACCTCATATTTTAAAGGCTTGATGTCATAGGGCAGATGGCAGTGTTGGCCAACACAGAGATCTATTCCTTGACGAAGATAGTCGATGGTGTAGGGTTGCAGGTGTGGTGTCGTTGGCAGGTTCAGTCACTTGATAACCTCTACTAAAATCAGGTTCTTATGACTGTCGATGTCGATAGTGAAATGAATCGGAGTGCCCTTGACCCACATTTGTGAGTGAAATAGGCACTCCCTTTCCTTTGGTTCTTTTATTTTGTTGGGTCGGACTTTGGTGGTAGAAGTCGTGGCATTGGGTTCAACATCGATAATATTCTTCCCTCCTTCTGGATTTGACTCGAAATCAGAATCAACCTCTGAATCAGAAGCCTTCAGCTCGGCCATGAGGGACTTCTTGGAGCGACATTCGTTGGTGTTGTGCCAAGGATTTTTATGGTACTCACACCATTTTCTTGTGTCCTTTGTCTTCTCGTTGCCCTTCTTGTGTTGTGGCTTGGAAAGATTGTCCTAAGGGAGGCCATATCGACTTGGTCCCCTACTGTGTGGGTTGGGTTTGCCTTTGCCCTGCTTCAGCTGTGAGGGATTTGTAGATCCAAACTCTTGTCGTTTCTCCTTAAATTTATGCTCGATCTTGATAACGTATCTATAAGTTGTGCCCAATGAGGCGATGTCCAGGAACTCCATTTCTATTTGAATGTATCTATGCAAACAGTCGTGGCATTTGAGCACCATATGATTCTTAGAATATTTGATACCCAATTTGGTGCGTAGGGTATGGAAATTATTGGTGAAGTCTGGTACTGTCTGGTCCCTTTCTTGACGTAGGGTGGTCCATCTGGTGTATTGGTCCTCGTATCTTCCAAAAGGGTAGTATTGTTCTTTAATTGTGTCCCAGAAGGAATCCCATGTAGGGGACACCACAAAAATTACATATTCTTTCACGGCCCTTTTCTCAGAGTAAGTATCCCACCAGTCTTTAACATGGGGAACAACCTTGAGGAATGAAAAAGTGATCTTTTCTCGATCAGAAAAATTGTGAACCGAAAATATCCTTCAAGCAGATTCAACCATTTATCTACAACATTGGCATCTATCAGTCCTTCAAATAAAGGAATATCAAAATTTACATGTACCATGAAGGGGGTTGCATGGCCGCCTGATGAATATGCTTTTCCCATGGGAAACCATCGAAGGATCTATGTGAAGTTGTCCATCATTTCGTTCCTTTGTCACGTGAGGGCTTCCTCGAGCAAAATTTTAATAGGATATCCTGCTCCATGATATTTCTTTTCGTCTCCCATGGGTTGTTGTTGGGCTCAACACGACTGATTTGGTAATGGCTCGATTGGTTCGAGTCCCAACTTCTTGTACCCAACCCTTGTTGGGGACATGCACGAATAAAAATAAATGAAGAGCATACCACTCTGATACCATTGATCCAGATTTAGGAGTGGAATGAACTGATTAACACACTGACTACAATAAACAAAGAGATAGGTAGAATAACACAAATATCCAGTGAACAATATCTTCTATTAAATAATGAAATATGTTGAAACTGTAAAACTACAGAACTGAAACTTGCTTGAATGGTGGTAGTTATCTCTGAGAAGAGATGTGGCTGCTACGTGAATTTGTCTGGGCAGAATGGATTATAATGAGGCTCCAGAGGCCCTTTTCATATTACTCATGAATGTCAAAACCCTAGACATCCAAAAACCTAACCCTAGAAGGTAAAACACCAAAATTCATGTGGGACCTATGGGTAAGTTGGTGTAATTTGGTACCTCAACTTCCTAGGGTCATAACTTTTTCATACGACCTTCGTTTTAGGCATGTGATAGCCCATTGGAAAGGTATTTCAGAGAAATACACAATTTGTTATCAAACTTTGACTATGACTACAGTCTGACTATGTAAAGTCAATAAAACAATGTTTAGGGCCCCAAATCATCCCTGGAAGTACAACAAGATGTGTTGACATGAAAACATACAAAATAAAACAATTGGATTAGGCAAGAGGCCACCCATATCCCCCTGGAGAATGTGGGAGGATTCAGAAAGCCCCAAAAGTGTAGAACTCACAATTACAAAGCAGTACAAAAAGACGTGTTGAATAAAAAATAGACATGAGGAGCCAGTTGGAATAGGTGGGTGGCCACAAATATCCACTTGGATCACATATTCTTGGTACTTGGTACATGGATGTTATGGTTCATTGTTAGAGGCACATATTTGTATTGGCATATGTATCAGGCACATTCCTTGGTACTTTTTTTAGGCACTTCATTGTTGATATCTTATGATACATGGTGTATGGCATGATTGGGACATATCATGAGTGATGTTGGTACATGCTTGAGGTACATGGTTTGAGGTATATATTGGTGATATTGGTACAGGTTGAGACACATGGTTGATGTACATGATATGGAACATGGTTGATGTAATTGGTATGACACATGGTTGATACATGGTATGGTACAGGTTGATGTATTTGGTATGGTGCATGGTTGATGCATGGTTGGTATAGGTCGTTGTACATGGTTTATGTACATGGTATGGTACAAATTGGTGTACATGGTTGATGTACATGGTTTGTTGTTGTTTTTTTGTATCGATGTGAGTGGATCTGGTTGATGATGGTATATCAGTGACAGTGACATTGATAGTGACAATGACGATGATAGTGACAATGATGGTGACAATGACAAATATAGTGGCAATGACATGTTATAGGTTGATGATCAGTTACAGGTTGATGTGATAGTGACAGGTTGATTACAGGTTTATTATTAGAGGAAGAGATAGTATTAGGGGTAGTGGCTATTTGGTCTACATTTATATTTCAAGGAAATAGGATGAGGCAAGGAAAGGGGTTTGTAGATTCCTTCTAGTTGGTGATGGAGAACATAGGGAGTTGTAGCTTCCTTCAGGTTGGAGCCTGAGAATTATGGGGTTTTAGCCTCCTTCTTGTTGGAGCCAGAGAATTCAAGGAGTTGTATCTTCCTTCAGGTTGGACCCTATAAATAGGGGGTTGTAGCCTCCTTCTAGTTGCAGTTGGAGAATTAGGAAGTTGGTGCTTCCAATGAATGTATTATTGACAATACATAAGAAAGAATGTTGTGGTTTTCTCCCATTTGGGTTTCCACGTAAATTCTGGTGTACTATGTATTTGATTTGATTCTCTTATGTTTATATGCTCATGCTATATTGAATTCAATTATAGATGACACATTGATGATATACTACTGATAATATTGAAGTTTATATTGTGGTTAAAAGTGGTAAATGTTCTCATATTTATTCACCCCCCCTCTTAGTATTCCACTATCCACCACTTCCACGATTGCATCATGTTTCTTAATTGTTCTTGGAAATCATGTGATGAAGTCCATGGAGATAATATCCCACTTCCATTATGGAATTTATAATGGTTTCAATATTCCTACCAGGTGTTTGTGTTCAACCTTAACTTGTTGACACTCTAGTCACTTTGCAATGTACTCTACAATGTCCTTTTTCATTCCTGGCTAACAATACAATTGTCTTACTGCTATTATCATTTTTTGATAACCAGAATGACCCACATAAGGTCTCCTATGAAACTCATCCATAATGAGGTGTTTCAGCTATGTTGAATCAAGTACATACATATGTTGTGAGATGATATTATTCATACTTCTTCATGTTTGTCTCTTGCTACAAAATTTATTTTACTAGGTTAATAAATAATAGTGTCAAGTAGTTTTTGGCAGTCCTCCATGGAGGAACCCATATCCATTGATGTGGAATTGATTGTGTTCATTATAGGTTTGTCTTCAATGGGAGAGAGTCTCATGTAGTACCTGGATGACAAGACAAAGGAGAAGTCTCTTGCTGAGGAAATGAAGAAAACATATGGCACGGAGAGGGGCTCGCGCAGAATCACAATAAAAAGAATTAGTGATGCAGCCACAAGGATGGTCGCATAACTCATGGCCTACAAGCTATTGAGGAAGTGTCACAAAGAGGAATTCCCTACAGGGGTTGTCGTAGCTACATCTCAGTGTGCCAGTGGCACCATGCTTAGTTGGCCCCCCTACCTGTTGAACATGTTCATTGACAACTGCAAAGATGCATAGGACTTGGGGACATAATTTCATTATTCATGGTTGACTATATTGATAGCATTGGTCGGGTGGAGGGAACCTCCATATTCATATTTTTTCGATAGAATAGGTCGTTGTCGCGTAGCACAGTATACATCAATGGGTAGCATGTTGGACCCCAAGAGAAGAAGTGGTAATGTGGGTACCTTTGCACGGTACTTCACCGACATCCAGGAGAGTATAGAAAATACATGGAGAAACACTCCCTATGTTGTTGTGCAGTACCAAGGCATAGCAAATTTCAGAGCTAGGCACCATAATATGTGGATCCAGGTGTGCATGGATCCAGCCAAGGAATGGTTGCAACTTCGATAATGCATCAGTGGAGAAGAGGTAGAAATGGCCATGCGGGATTGGCATGATGAATGGAAGATCCCAGTCATTACTAGGGAGGTGCCTACAGGAAAGGAGGTAGAAGCAGGGGTATCTAAGACACCTGCAGAAGATATCTTTGTGCATAAAAATTCAAAGCCTAGTCAAAATATGATGCAGCAGAAGAAGGGGAGTGCGCTAAAGAAGAATGCGCAGGCAGGAAAAAATGACACTTCCCCAGCACAAGGAGAACAAGGATTGGGGGACACATTGACACAAGAAACCCCCTCAAAAACCACCCCACAAGAAACAAGGCCACCCAAGCGGCCAATCATACACACAGGAGGGTCGTGCAAGAAGGCCAAGGTGCATAAACAGCTGCCAGAATACACCATTACTAAGGACAATGTCGACCTTGTCATAGAAAAAGTACAATATCGTGCAGCTGAGGAAATCGAAGAAGCCCAACACCAACGAGGAAAAATCCAAGAGGAGTTGGTGGAAATAAGGCAATTCCTGGAGCAAATAAAATCAGCACAAAGTCCAAAAAGGGGAACATAATCCTTCCCCGCAACAACAGAAGTAGAGGTAACGACTACGTCGAGCAAAGAAGATAGCATCCAAACCATGGTGCAGGCGATTCAGAACTTCCAAAACACATCAGACATGTTGCAAATGGACGAAGGTGTAGCCCAGACACCACTGAATGATCTAGCGCAAGTAGAGTCGGTAATAGCAAGGATACCAACCAAGGAACTATACAAGCTTCAAGTCAATGTCGCGCAGGAAGTGCAGTCGCGCACAAGGGAAGATGTGGCCAAACTGCAACAAACAAATAATAGTAGGGATGCCTTGGAATTGGAGTTCGAACAGGTAAATCTCGAAACCAAGAAAGAAAATGAACACGTAGACAGATTGGAGTAGGGATTGACAGTGGCATACAACCGCATCCCAAGCAGCGCGTAAGAAACAACGAGAAGTGTAGAGGAGAATATCAACCTCTTTACACAAACAATCAATCAGTACAGATAGGAGGTCGAGGAACTAAAGGAAAATATCAATCCTATGACTCCTCCTGAGGTCCAAGAGCAGATAAAAGAACAAGTTGCACTCCAAATGGAGGAAATGGAGAAACAACTAAGAACAGCAGAAGAATTATTTGACAAAGTTGCGCAACTCTGGACAGCGTTGGAAGAGGACGAGCAAGTCCAATAGTGGGATCAAGAAGAAGAAAGATTCAGCGTAGCCATACAATAGCTCAAGCAAAGACAGAAAGCGATGAGCATCACAGAGCGCATGAAGGGAACCCATGATATGAATAAGTTGTAGTCACAATTGAATATTGTGCAGGAAAAGAAGCAAGCAAAACAAGCATAGCTAGAACCCATTCAAGAGAAAGCAGCACAGATGATCACGTAGTTGGAGGAGGAAAATAAAAACATGGCACAAGAATAGACAGAAGGCGCAACACTGATCCAGGAGGAGATCACAACGCAGTCAGTGGAGGCAATCACAGGAAAATTCGTACAGGTCCAAGCAAGAGGAAGGGAACTCACAGACAAGTTCCATGGCCTGGAAGAGGTTGTTAGGGAGCGCATAGTGCCTAGGTGGATCAGTAAAATCCACATGTCAGTGTTGGGGGCATGTTGGACACAGACCTATTTTGAGGAAATACCTATTTTTGGAAGGTAAAACCCAATTTTGGAGAAGAACAACTGGAAAGAAAAGAAACACGTGCAAGGGAAAGCCGCATGTAAAGGAGGAAAGCATGCAAGGCGTGCAGGCAAGAAACACTAACCATGTTAGGGTTAGGGTTTTGGTAAGATATTGTAACAACTAAGAAGCTTGTAAATTAGTATAAATAAGAACCTAGGAGGTCTAGGTCGGGGTTGGTTGTGGGTTTTGGTTCAAATTTGTTCGGTTGAGATCGAATGGAATACTGATTCAGATCAACTATTGTAGTTCTAATATGATTTTGTAAGTTGTTGAGTTGTAGAAGAGTCAAGTAGATAGGTCTTGAGGGTTATATCACATGATGAGGATCCTGGTGTGATATAGTATGCCTCACAGAGGTTGTGGAACCTGTCTCATGATTGTATGATCATAATTGTAGTGCACGCAACGCCATATATTGCAAAAATATAAATAAAAGATCCTAAGAAGCCAGATCTTTGTGAACGTAGCCCAGGAGGGGGTGAACCACGGTAAAACTTGTGTTATGCGTGTTGTCAATTGCATATTTACCTTTTGTTATTAGTTAGATTATGAATGGATGAATGAATGATTCATTTATATCTATTAGAATGCATGCATATGCTTAATAAATGAATGAATATTAGGAATGATAGAGAGAATAATTAGATCAAGGCCTAAAGAATATCAATTATAATCCTAGATCCCCACTCATTCCTAGAATGCAAGCACCTGAGCATTGCAGTCCCCCATAGAACTATCTCGAGTGAGACTGTGTAGTACATTTGGTTTGTTGTGTTGCCTTCTATTTTACCAGGAGGGTCGATAGTTTTAGAGGGTTTTGTTGGAAACCTGTTCAAATCTGAACCTAGGTCAGCCCAAGAAGTAAATAGAAAGAGTAATAACCAACAAAATCCTTAGATGCTTATTAATATTTAAAACATAAAAAAATCTAATTGATCTTCAAAATAAAAATGATTTCTTGATTGTTTTCAATTTACATGTGATTTAACTTATCTATCCAAACACACTTTAAGGATGAATAACTTGCAAATAACTGAGTGGAAATAGAACAACAACATTGAAATCACATACACAAATTTGATAATGGAGTTCACCCAATTTGGGCTACGTCTTCGGGTCTGCTTCCAATAGAGACCTCTTTAATAATGCTCAAATGTTTGTGTTTTACAATGACCTTTTACTGCATTGCTCAAACTTAGAAACACAGTACACCATTGAATTCCTTGCGAAATTTTGATAAAAATGAGTATAAAGTTCATCAAAATTTTGTGCCACAACCCTGTGGCATGCATTACGATGTAGCCTCCAAGTCTAGTTCCCCTCGTGAATGAACTTTGAGATACCATATTGCATCTGTGTGTCCTTGGCCTCAATCCACATTCCATTAAATAGGGCGTGGGCCCCTTAACCTCATGTCTGCAAACTTAGGTAGGCATTAATTATTAATTAGTGGGAATGCCTTAACAGGAGGCGCCTTTGGCACAACGGTTAAGGCATGACACTATATTGGGGAGTTCATGGGTTCAAACCTCTGTGATCCCCTCCTTTATTGGTGCATTGTTATAACATATGGTATATATATATGGTTTTTTTCTTATGGTTTATAACCAATGTTTTGATAGCCCTCCATGTGAATATAGGTGTGGGAATATTGAAATACATGTAACCTTATATAATGGGTCAAGGGATATTCCCTTGGCCCTTTTTTCCACCAAATAAACCTTTGACTAGGCTTAAATACAAGTAATAATATATATGGTTAAGAAACACATGAGTGGTGCAATGGTAAAAGGCACTTAAGTAAGGTTATGGGAGGTCACGGGTTCGATCCTCCAGACTCCCATAAAATTGTATATAACCTTAACCATGATAGGCCAATGAGGAACTGTCACATGGCAACCTCTTCTTGGCTCCCTTGTGCCATGTGTCAACAAATAATTATCCCACTTGGACTATACAAACTGCCACATCACCTTGCCAATTGGGCATACCATGTCACCAGCCTACCACATGTCACCATATGATGTCACCACATCAGTAATGTATGACCTGTACAGTCATTCCATGTGTCACCCTTGCAGTGGTGACATGTGTCACCTTGAGCCCTTTGACTTTGATTTTTTCCTAGTTTGACTCAAAATTTGATCATCCATAACTTTTGCATACAAACTTCATTTAAGGCAATTTTTCCCCCGTTGGAAATTTGTCACCGATCTCTACGCATTGATGGAATTTTCAAGATCATTTGAGATAATTGAATTTAGAGCATTTATGAACCCTTCTAGACCTCTGTGAGCATTATGGATCCTCTTAGACCTATGTGAGTGTTCTTGGATCACTTAATGATAAAATCTTTAATCCAAAAGGTACAACTCAAGGGAAACTATTAGGACGATCACCACTTTCACCTTAGTAACCTATCCTTTGCAGTTTAGGTCAAATCTCCTCTGACTCAAGGGGTGTATCACTAGTAGGACTACTAAGACCAAACAATGAGGCACGAGTAGCCTTAGTAAAATAGATTTTTGTGTTTTCTTAGGGTTTTTAAATAAGTGATGGAAGGAAATAGAGATCAATGTCAAATCCAAGAAGTGCAATGGAGTCAAGGTCAATCAAATGGATTATGAGGTCAAGAATAAACCCTCCAAAGAGTTGGCCTATTTCTTTCAAGGATTAGGTCTTTGATATTAGAACCAAAAGGAAGAATAATCCTTCATCGAATCAAGATCAACAATGAGTATCAAGGTTGTTCGACAACACAGGTATTCCAACAGAGGACGAACACCTTCAGTAACCACTCACATAACCA
>ML785271.1:1159879-1189211 GCA_009831015.1 Picea engelmannii
TGTTTTGTTTCTGCATTTGTTTTATTTTATTGCTCCACGGTCCTATTTTTCTAACAGTCCCGATATGGCCAAGACCGTTGGATCAAGGGAAAGATTTGCAGCCATCAATCTCAATGAAGGGACGATTTCAGGTTTCAAGGTTTGAAGAGTAGAGAGACTCGACTCGCTTGCATTTCTAACTCTCGGTTACTGAAATCCCGATACAGCCAGGAATGTCGGATCAGGGGGAATATTTTCAGCCATCGATCTCAGAGAAGGTGCGATTTCGGGTTTTAGGGTTTGAAGAGTCGGAAGACTGGACTCTCGGGCATCGCTGAGTCGCGAATTGTGAAAGGCGCCTCTTGGCTTGGCCCGGGGTCATAACCGATGATCACATGAAGGTGAAGCCCGTGCCTGGTGCTTGAGTTGTACATGATGGGTTTTCAATGAAAGAATTGGTGGATTGGTTTAGTGAAGGTTCCAACAGGAAGAGCTAGCCTACACTAGGACCTTGTAGGAACTCGGGGATTTTTTCCCTCGAGAAAAAGGAGAAAAAGGTGAAAAATCTATTAGGTCGTAGTGGGTATGTTACAAATTGGTATCAGAGCATGGTTACAACACTTGGCCTACTTGGGCTCTTGGACGAGTTGCGCAGAAACTCCATCTGAAGTACTCTTAAAAAGGAGTAACTCTCTATCCTAACCCCCTTATTAAAAGCTGAAGTTAAGAATGAAAATTCCTATTGTGTGTATGCATTTGAAAAATATGAATTATGCACTGATTGTGCATGAATATAATGTTGACTAACAACAAGTTTTTTTCTTGCACAACAAGCGGACGATCAACCGCGGGAAACTGCAGATGCATAGAATGGTGATGCACCACGATGTGGGGGATGGCTCCCACAATAGAGACGAAGAGTTTGACGAAACGAGAGCGGTAGAGACCCCTCCAGATCTAGCTGAGACTGTGAGAAGCCTCATTTTCGAACTACAGAGCTGCAAGGATGACAACGAGAGGTTGATAAAAGAGCAAGAGAAGAAAACGAAGATTAATGCAGTCTTGTTGCAGAGCTTATCCGACATACAAAGACAATTGCAACATGGACCTTACACCAGTCACGCGGACCAATGACAGACAAAGAGAAGTCAAAGTCCCCCTGAGATACGGAAACATGGTCTTTTAAGTGGCCACACTGGGAAGAGAACCTCAAGAAAGGTCCACCCCAGAGATAAGGGACAAGCGTCAAACGATTCCTCTGGAAAGGAAACTAGCGACTCGGAGGGATCTTCTAGTAGAAAAACTAGTTCTTACTCCCGAAGAAAATGGAAGAAGTGAAATCATTCCAAAAATCATAATCTCAAAGAATTCAATAAGGCCAAACCACCCTCTTTCGACAGTGAAATAAAGAAGGGAGAGGAAGCGAAGGCCTGGATGCTTGGACTAAAGAAGTATTTTAGAGTCCATGACTTCTCGGAAAATTTGAAGGCCCGAGTAGCCCCTTTCAACCTGAATGGGAAGGCTTCCATTTGGTGGGAAGACCTTAAGAACTTAAAATGGATTCACGAAGAAGACCTATCTTGGGAACGGTTTGAGAAATACTTCAGGAAGAAGTATCTGTCGGAAAAGTATTTCGACGAAAAGACTAAATAATTCTATGAACTCAAGCTGGGGCAACACACCATAGAGGAATATATCAGCATATTCCTCAAATTGTTGAGGTACGTACCCTATATAAAAGCAGAAAAGGAAAAGGTGCAACAATTCATCAGTGGACTACCTAAGGACTATCAGAACAGGATTGAATTTGACAAGCCAAAGACCCTAGAAGATACTATCTGAAAGGCAAGATATTGTTATGAATAGCTTGGGCATCGGACAGAACCACGTGAAGGCTGGAAGCAGAAGAATAGTTTGGGATTCCAAAAAAATGGGTTTAAATCCCCAAGATTTAAAAACTATAAAAAGGACTCAAGGATGAGCTTCCCAACCCGAAGTGTACACCAGCAGAATTTCCCCTCCCAGAGCGGAAATAAACCTTTTGGATCTACCCCAGGAAAGATTCATAACCCAAAGAAATAACCCTTAAAATGTTGGGGTTGTGGAGAAGAACATCTACTGAGGGACTACCTTCACTGACAACAGAACAGTCGGAGAATTTACAACGTTCAAGAAGCTACCACCATCAATGACGTGGCCAGGAGTATGCCGCAAATTTATGCAGCCATGGATAATAAACAAGTTGACCACCAAGCTTCAGTGGTGGAGATGGAAGGTATGATCACCAACCATCTAGTGTCTATTCTAATTGACCTTGGTTCAAATTTTAGTTATATAGCCCCTAAGGATGTTGATAAGTGTAAATTACAGCCAAATAAACACATCAAGCCATGGTTGGTACAGTTAGCCACTGGCACCAAAAGAAAGGTAGCAAAGGTCATACCAGCTTGTCAATTCACTATGGGTGAATTCCCCACCCAAGCAACCCTTAACATACTACCCCTAGGATCGTATGACCTGTTGATTGGTATGGACTGGCTAGCCACATATAAAGCTAGACTAGATTGTTACCATAAAACCTTAGAATGTATAAGTGAAGAAGGAAGAAGGGTAACCCTTCAAGGGATCCAAAAACCTATCTCGGTGAGACGAATATCAACCCTTCAAATGAGAAAGTATTGCAGAAAGGGATGTCCACTATACGCGATACAGGTGTTGGAATTAGTTGAAGATGACAAACCAAACCTCGAAGACCACCCCACACTAAGAGAATATAGAGATGTATTTTCGGAAGAGGTACCGGGTTTACCTCTGAGAAGGGACCTTAACTTCTCGATAGAACTTTCATCGAGAGCGGTGTCAGTGTCTAGGACACCCTACAGGATGAGCACACCCGAGCTAGTTGAGCTTAAATTACAACTAAAAGAAATGATGGATAGAGGCTATATCCGGCCCAGCGTGTCTCCATGGGAAGCACCAATCTTGTTTGTGAAAAAGAAAGATAGTACCCTCCGACTGTGCATAGATTATAGAAAACTCAATAAGGTAACCATAAATAACAAGTACCCCTTACCCAGGATCGATGACATGCTCGATCAATTGGGAGGTGCTTCCATCTTCTCAAAAATTGACTTGAGATCTAGATACCATCAAGTCTAAATCAAGGGTGAATACATCCACAAAACTGCCTTCAGGACGAGATATGGTCAATATGAGTTTGTGGTAGTACCATTTGGATTGACGAATGCTCCTGCCACTTTTATGTGCTTGATGAACAATGTGCTCGACAAATTCCTAGAAAAAATTGTATTGGTTTTTATTGACGATATATTAATTTACTCCAAGAATAGAGAGGAACATGAGGAACATCTTAGACTTGTGCTTCAAGTGCTAAGAGAACATCAACTCTATGCCAAATTTAGCAAGTGCGACTTTTTCCAAAAGCAAATACATTACTTGGGCCATGTCATATCTGAAGAGGGAGTAGCAGTAGATCCTGACAAGATCATGTCTATCATGGAATGGCCTACCCCAAAGGACATTTCAGATATTAGATCCTTTATGGGCTTAGCAGGATACTATAGGAGATTTATAAAAGGATTCTCCAAGATTGGTTGTCCAATCACTGCCCTCCAGAAGAAGGGATCTAAATTCACGTGGACTCAAGAATGTAAAGAAAGATTTCAATCCCTGAAACACCTTCTGACCCATGCACCCGTGTTGAAGATTGTTGATCCCGAAAATGACTACCTCGTGTGCACAGATGCATGTAAGGAAGGGCTCAGAGGAGTCCTTATGCAAGGAGGAAGTTTAGTCTACTATGAATCCCGAAAATTGAATGAGCTCAAAGTCAACTATGTGACCCATGATCTAGAGCTGGCCACCATAGTGCACGCCTTAAAAATGTGGAGACATTACCTCCTGGGAAGGAAATTTGTACTTATGATAAACCATTGTGGATTGTGATATATGTTTGACCAACCAAAGCTCAATGCCATACAAGCTAGGTGGATGGACCTCCTTAGTGGGTTTGATTTTGAAATCAAACATGTTAAAGGAAAGGAAAATAAGGTGGTCGAAGCCCTTAGCATAAGTATGAAAACAATTCACTTGGCAGCGGTGAGCACCTGCGAGACGAATGTCAAAGAAAGAGTCAGGAATGCACAAGAAATAGGCACATTATTCCAGACCATGACCTTGTACCTGGAGCAAGAACCCACAGGAATAAAGTATGAAGGCTACCAGATGATAGATGGAGGTCTGCTAACTTACAGAAACAGATTGTATACTCCAGATTGTGACGACTTGAAGAGGTTCATAATGGATGAACTACATAAAAGACTATATACTGGTCACCTAGGATATCAAAAGATGATCATGGCCACTACGAAACAATTCTATTGGCCTGGATTAAAGAAAGACATAGCTAACTATTTAGCTAAGTGCCTAGAATGCCAACAAGTTAAAGCAGAACACCGGCACCCAGCAGGATTATTACAACCTCTACCAATCCCAGAATGGAAGTGGGAAACCATTTCCATGGACTTCATCACCGAATTACCAACATCGACCAAATAGAATGATGCCATCATGGTAGTGGTGGATAAACTAAGCAATTCCGCCCATTTTATCCCCGTCAAATCGACTTGCAAGGCAATAGATATCACCAGCATATTCATGAAGGAGATATTCAGACTACATGGTATGCCTAAAGAGATTGTGTCTGACAGAGACACAAAATTTACTTCCAACTTTTGGAAATCCTTGATGATTGGTCTGGAGACCAAATTACTGTTTAGCACAGCCTATCATCCTCAAACCAATGGACAAATGAAAAGAGTGAACCAAATATTGGAAGACATGCTAAGAATGCATGTAATGCATCAACCCAAGAAGTGGGAAGATTACCTGCCACTAGTGGAATTCGCCTACAACAACGGCTACCAAGAATACCTGAAGACGAGTCCCTTCGAAGTCCTCTATGGTAGACCGTGCAACACTCCAGTCAGTTGGAGTAATCCCGTAAACAGAATTTCTATTGGACCTGACATGCTGAAAGAAATGGAACAACAAGTGATTCAGATAAAACAGAATCTGAAGGTCGCTCAGAACAGACAGAAAAGTTACGCCGACCGAAAGAGAACTCCAAGAGAATTCAAGATGGGAGACCACGTATATCTCATAGATAGGCCCAAGAAGAGTTCCCTGAGGATGGGTGCTTGTGCCAAATTGACACCTCGGTATTGCGGACCCTTTGAAGTTCTAGAAAAAGTGGGACCTGTAGCCTATAGGCTAGCACTTCCTCCCATAGTTAAATCACATAATGTTTTCCATGTTTCATTATTGAAGAAATATGTACATGATTCTAATCATATAATTGACTGGTCTGTGATCCAGGTGGAATCGGAGGGAGAATTTCTACCAGAACCTCAATGCATACTGGACAGAAAGGAAACCCCACTCAGGAACCAAACCATTGCATAGGTCAAGGTGTAGTGGAAACATTTTGGCCCAGACGAGGCTACCTGGGAAATGGAAGATGCCATGAAATAGGCATAACCGATTTTGTTTACTTTTGTACATACACGTCATATTGATATATAGAAAATCAAGGACGATGTTCCTTTAAGGGGGAGGGAATTGTAACACCCTGTTTCCCCCAGTCTGTAAAAATAACTATATTGGCCAAGAACTATGGCAAACTCAAAGATGTGAATGTTTGATTTGACGGACCCTTTTATGAAAGGTCGGTGAATGTAAATTATGTTATGAATATGTGTTGCATGGCTACTGGGAGGGGGATGTGCTAAAAGAGACCATGATGGCTAATGAGAGGTGGTGGAAGGGACCTGGAATGGTTGCGTTAACTTCCACCGAGCCAGTATCGTACTAGTTTTACTTTCTCAAAGACCAAAGCAACTCTCTGACCCCAGAATGGATTTCCATTTAGATTGATAGGTGGGGAGGATCCTCAAGAGTTAATGAGGGGATAGGGGTGAACCACCCATCCGTAACATCTCCTAGACCTGACCGTGGATGAGGAAATTCATGCCACACGCAATCTTGCAGAGAAAAGGCAAGAGAGGAAGTGTGGTAAGAGAGAGAGAGAGAACGCGCGTGACGGGGATCGCGAGAGAGAACTGGAGAAACTATGGAAACAAGGGGAGTTCTGAACAGAGGAGAAGGAAATTAACCTTCGTCCTTGACTTTCGTTGAGCTGGAAGTAGAAAATTGAACCTCAAGCATCATGGTCTAGCTCGGGGGTGGCTAGTGGTAAATCCATTTGGAGTCACTGAGGCTATGGTTGGGTGGAAACGAGCACCCCTCTCAATAGTCGCGTCACACCTAGTGTTTCTTGATAAGTGTTATGTCTTGCATTTTTGAATTGAATGCATGCTCATGTTTATACACTCATAAATGGTTTCTGTATGGAAGTGTTTGTCTATGTTTTGATTTGGAGACAAGGGATACATGCTTATACTTATATGACCATAATCGGTCTATGTATGGAATGAGTAGGTTTAGAATACGAGTCTGTTCCCTTGAGAATTGTCTTAAATACTTGGCTCACACTATTCCCTGGTTTAATTTCCCGAAGGCACTTCTCTCAGGAATTTTCCTCGCACTCCAGAGTCGGAGTGAGTCCCTCGAAAGGACTACCATGATAGTAAACCCACAAGTTTACTTTACCCTTACCACCAAATTTATAACTCGACAAATTAGGAAGACTTTTACTCAGGTCACCAAGCCTAGGGATAATTTACCCAAGAACCCTCTGAAAGATCTGTCGGAGCTCTATTGCCTGTCGACCTCAACCTTTGCATAGGCAGGAGGGTGGACTTGGCAACGTCCTGAAAGTCTCGGAGTATCTGGACCCGTTCATCAACATTTTGGCATTTCGACACCCGAGAAACCAAAGGGAAAGACCCTTCATCGTCGCAAGTCGCGAAGTCCCGTTATGCGAAACTCCGAATTAGCTTAGTGTGAATAGGTTTCGACATTTTGGCATTTCGGCATTTCGACACCGGGGAAACCAGAGGGCAAGACCCTTCATCATCGCAAGTCACAAAGTCCCGGTATGCGAAACTCTGAATCAACTTAGTGGGAATAGGTTTCGGCATTTCGGCATTTCGACACCCAGGAGACTAAAGGGGATGACCCCTCATCTTTGCAAGTCGCGAAATCCCGGTTCACGAAACTCTGGGAGGATTTGGACCATCCATCGGAGGAGACGCATGGTGAGCGGTCAAAGTTCAGGAAAGCTCTGAAACCTCGTAAGCCATTAGATCTCGTAGGATAGAAAGGGGGTTAAGGCTGAGTGTCCTTCAATGCCCTTAATCTCAGGAGGGATAGTGACCGTCAGATCCAGATCAACGAGTTTTGTTGATCTCCTACACGAATTTCCATATCGAAATTCGGGGATTTGAGTGATAGGAGTTCTGGAGTCATTGCATCGTGAACTCTTGGTTCACGAAACTCCGAAGAGGTTCATAGCCATCGATCTCAACAAGGTACGATTTTGGGTTTCGAGGTTTGAAGAGTCGAAAGACTTGACTCGCTTGCATTTCAAACTTCCGGTTACCGAACTCCCGATACGGCTAGGACCGTCGGATCAGGGGAAATATTTGCAGCCTTTGATCTCAACGAAGGGACGATTCCAGGTTTCGGGGTTTGAAGAGTCAAGAGACTCGACTCGCTTGCATTTCGAACTCCCAGTTACCAAAGTCCTGATACGGCTAGGACCATCGGATTAGGGGAAATATTTGCAGCCGTCGATCTCAACGAAGGGATGATTTCGGGTTTCGGGGTTTGAAGAGTCAAGAGACTCGACTCGCTTGCATTTCGAACTCCCAGTTACCGAAATCCCAATACGGCCAGTACCATCGGATCAAGGGGAATATTTTCAGCCATCGATCTCATAGAGGGGATGATTTCGGGTTTCGGGGTTTGAAGAGTCGGAAGACTGGACTCTCGGGCATCGTTGAGTTGTGAATTGTGAAAGGCGCCTCTTGGCTTGGCCTGGGGTCATAACCGATGATCACATGAAGGTGAAGCCTGTGCCTAGTGCTTGCGTTGTACATGACGGGTTTTCAATGAAAGAACCACTGGATTGGTTTATTGAAGGTTTCGACAGGAAGAGCTAGCCTGCATTAGGACCTCATTGGAACTCGGGGATTCTGTCCCTCGAGAAAAAGGAGAAAAAGGCAAAAAATATATTAGGCCGTAGTGGGTATGTTGCAACCCTCCCCCAGATGAGTCCTTTGAACCTAAACCAGCACCAGCTCCACTGCTTCCTAGATGGGTCCGTTCAACACGAGAACCAGCTGGTGATCTTGTCGGTGATCCTTCAGATCAGCGTCGGACACATTCACAGTTCCAGCGAGCCTCTTCTATTTTGGCTCAAGTTTCAGAAACTCATGATCCATAGACATTTGCATAAGCTTCAGGTCATCTAGATTGGGATATAGCAATGAATGGAGTATTGTTCTTTAATGGAAAACGATACTTGGGATCTTGTACCTCTTCCAAAAGGAAGAAAACTTGTTAAATGAAAATGTCTCTACAAAACTAAGTATGCATCAGATGGAAGTGTTGAAAGACACAAGGCTCAGTTAGTTGCCAAAGGATTTTCCCAAGTTGAAGGAATTGACTATAATGAAACCTTTTCCCCTGTAGCAAAAATGAATTCCATCCGCCTTGTTCTTGCCCTTGCNGCCTCACATAAATGGGAGGTCCATCAGATGGATGTTAAATCCGCCTTCTTACATGGAGATTTGCAAGAAAAAATCTACATGGAACAAGCTCTTGGCTATGTCTAGAATGACTCTAGCCTTATTTGTTGCCTCAAGAAATCTCTTTATGGTCTCAAGCAAGCTCCTCGAGCTTGGTATGCCAAAATGGATAGCTTTCTTATTGCCACTGGATTCTCTAGATGTCATTCTAATCCTAATGTCTATACCAAGAAAGTAGGAAGCCATCTCATAATCCTTTTCCTTTATGTTGATGACATTATCATTACTGGTAGTGACTCAAATTTTAAACCATGTGAAAACTAGCCTTAAGAAGAAATTTGAAATGACAGACTTATGAATTTACTTAATACTTCTTGCTAGGGAACCAAAGGGAAAACATAGCAAGGCACCTAATAATCACCAGATCAACAAAGGAAGAAGGAAGGAAACCCTAGAACATATTCCTTCCAAGTGGTAGAATTACCCCTCAAATGGATTGATCTTGAAGGTTTGTATAAGGATTTAGCATTTCCCCAGTAATCCTTGTGCACCAAATAAAACCAAGATAGAGAAGCTTCAAGAATTGACAACAATCATCTACAAAGACAAAACCATTTACAAAACCATACAATCCAAGAAAAGATATGTCAATTACACTCCAAAGAGTGAGATCTCCAAAAATCCAATTACGAGTAAAAATGAGGAAGGGAACCTCTATTTATAGAGTGATGCTCACCTTCCTTTACAATAAAATATTATTATATTATGAGAGATCCTTAGATTTAGGATAAGAAAAGTAAAATTCCATTCTCCTACAACTAATTACTCTAAAACAACAATAAAACAAGGTGGTTAATCCACATGTACAATGATCAAGGTGAAAATAGACCAAGAGAGAAGGATGTCTCTATAGGATAGGGAAGAAAGAGCATCCAAGGTGAAACGTTAGCCTCCAAATTCCCCCCAAGTATGTAGATGCTCAACAAACTCCTCAAAGTGTGCAAGTAAACACTCCTAATTTTCCTCCAAGGTGAACGTATGGGACTCCAAGGTAAAAACATCCTCCAAATAATGAATAAAAGCCCTACAAGAGGGGGTGGCCCCTCCAATTCAGCTCCAAAATAATGTGTGAAGCAACCATCTCCCATCAAATATGCAATACATGGCTCCTAAGTCCCCTCCATTGTGGGTTTGTGGTCTCCAAGGTCAACATTCCCATATAAAGTCTTCAAGAAGGAGGTGACCCCTAAAAAAAAATACAAAGATCAAATGTGAGGTCTCCAAGGTGGTATGTTATTCCTTAAAACATTCTACTTCCTTCCTTAAGTCATGAGAGGCCTCTTTTCAAGTAAAAATGTACTCACATGTGCCAAATGAAACTCCCATGCATACTCCAAGGTGGACGTCCCTCAAATTAGGTGACAAGTGCTTCAAAATGTGCAAACAATGTGAGGAATCCAAGAACTGGGATGTGACATGGCGTGGGAAGCCCCAGTACATGAAAAATAGATCAAAATAGTTTTGATCATTGCCTTGGGAAACATGAATTGCCTCAAGAATTATAAATTGCATTGTGAGTTGTGAAAATTCCCAAAAATATGAATGGAGTTAAAACCATTTCCAAATCCTAAGGGGATTTAGTAAAGGGACTATGCATCATCATAGATTACATCACATGATCAACAAATTTTCCATAAAATCCTCCATCAATGTCCATGGAAATAAGTAAGTACCTCGGCTGTCAAAGCTAAAAAATACAAGGGTTGGTGAAGAAATCACTAAGGTTACCCTTTACCAAAATGAGGGGTAATGCCTTCAATGTGGAATTAGTAGGTATCAAACTGATCATGTAACAAATAAGGTGTCCCACAAGGTTCTTTGTCATAACCCCATAATTAAACATTCCCAATGATTTTTTAAGTACAAAAAAATAGCATGGTTTATGGATTATCATGCACATAAGAGAAGTACAGATGGTGTTATGCAAATGCTTGGAGTTGGTTCTACATTTAGGGATATTTACGAAACATGACATTTTTAAAGAAGAAATTCGGAATGTTAGAATTTCAATGTCAATTTATAGTGTCCATCCATTTGGAAAGCTAGGATCTGTTATCCCCATTTTGTGGGATAACTAAGGAGATGATGTCTCGAGGCCCTCGGGTTGCGGACATGGAGTACCAAGAGAAAGCTTGACAAACAGTTTCCACTTGCACAAATGGAGACCCACCTCACCATCAAAACTCCAGGTTGATCATGACGACATCCACCACATCAGCTAGCCTTCGGAAGACATTGGGTCTTGTTCCATGAGGTACAAGTCAGGTGTTATGGTGAGTTTCATTTCAATATTTGAGGCATTTGAGTTTGTTACATCTGTTTCTTCTTTTGGTTATGTGACATTTGGTTGGACATTGTGTTCTTTTCCTTGTTTCACCTTGGTGGTTGACATTGTGCCCTAGAAAGTGGGTTACCCTTAGGGATAGATATGCTACTGGGAGGTCCTTCGGACAATTTATCATGTTATTCCCGACCATACTTTCCATTTTCCACACTTCATCCCCTCATCTCCTCACCTTTTGGGTTTTTTCAGGTATAGTGACCCAAGAAGGGGTTGTCCCTCACTTCATGGAAAGAAGGGGCTGAAAGCCCAGAGGATTGTGGCTAGAAAAAGATACAAGAATAATTATGCACCTTCCAGATGCTCTCCCAAAGAGGTCTTGAGAGCCATGAAAATCTTCTCATAAAAAATAAAATACCTACAAAATCAAAATAAAATTATATAGATGTCCCCACTTGTTGAGGTGTGTATACTCATGCGGTGTCCCTTTTTTTCCTTGCATATGAAATTCTATGTACATCTAGCTTCAAGTGGCCTTCTCGTACTACACCCCAAGCTAATTGTTTCACCAATAGGGAGTACCCAAGGTTTTGGAATATTAATTAATTAATGACAATGAATGGGCATGGAAAAAGGATGCATTGAAAACGAAGGTGCAACACACCCTCTACAAAGGCACCCATAAGTGAAACACTACAACCCCTTGTATGTCATGAAAACCCATGCCCAAAAAATTTCCCTTAACCTATAACACATCATCCACATTACTTATAAGGAGGTCCCCTCAGTAAACACACCTAAACTTGAGAAACGATTCACCCAATAGGTCATTTTGTCAACCCTCCCATACTCAAACTTGGTAAATTGTATAGGGTCTTTAAGAATTAGTTTATTTTGATGAGGTAGTTTGGATGTACATTCTTAGATGGATCTTTTATTGATTTTATTTACTCATCATCGTGCTTTGACTTGAGATCCTTGGATAGCGTATCCATTTGTCCTTGCAGGACCCAACTAGTGGACAATTTAGGTGGAGCAAGCCTAACTTGGGCTTCCATGGGGCTTGAATCCCACAGATTGGATTCTAAGGGCCCACATGCCAGATCATGATGACTTTCCTTTGGATGACCTTTCCTAGCCCTCACATGCCATATGAATTTCCTAGGAGGGGAAACACGTCACTCTTTGGGGCTTGACGTCACCTAGGGCTAGGGTTTGGTGGTGATAGAATTGTTTCTCATTGACACTTGGCATGATTTTACCGGAGGATGCATGGTTTGAAGGAAGAAACCTTGGCACATGAAAAGGGGTTGTAGATTCCCCAACTACCTCCACCTTCTTCTCCAACGACTTGGAAAAGTGTCAAAACATCTCCCTAGAGGGGTGATATCATGTTTTAGGGTTTCTTTCATGTGCAAAAAGTGTGAATTAAATAATATTTTCTTTGTAAAGGTGTAAGATAAGGGTTTTTGACCCCTCGTCTTATGTTTTACCTTAACTTGTGTGGACACACTATGTTTTAGACATTTTGTATAAATAGATATCATTTGAATCTCATTTCATAACATAACTCTCCCATTGTGAGAAGTACTTGGCTGAAATTTTCGCTATTCTTGGGCATTTTCTCTCTCCTTTTCACTTGTTATGGTTTTCTTTTCTATTGGTGGAAGGAACTAGTGTGCTACCTCTTGTGGAGTGTTTCTCTTGCATATTGGTGAATAACTCTTGGTAAAGTGGAAGTTTCTCTTGTTAATTCTTTCTGTAGGTGAAGGGTTTTATCTTGTTATGGTCTCTTTTTCTTGGTTGCAAGGTTAACTAGTTGGATTTCTTGGGAAGTATAAGTGCATACAACCCCACTAATCTCATCAATATTTGTCTTGGAAATAATTTTTTTCTTATGGAAGTGCTAGGAGAAGTAAAATTGCTTACACCCTCCTAGCACTCCCTAGTTAGATTTACTTTCCTTGGGTAGTAAGAGGGTTTACACCCCCAAGGAAGTAGTATAGATAATTCATCCTTTGACTCCATAACCCAATAGTTAAAGCACTAGTCATTTTCAATTTGCATCGGAGAAATAAAATTGTTGCATTGGGACACATGAAAACACGAGATAATCAACTTGTTCAAATTGTAATCTATTCTTGATGTTCTAGGCTTATCATAACCACTAGGGCATATCAATTGGCTAAGTATTTCTTGTTGTTGTTATAAATTTTCATCTACAACCATTAGGGCTGCATAAACCCTAACACATTTTAATTTATAACTTACTATTCAATCGTGGAAAGTTGTTAAAAGTTTTCCATAGTAATCTACTAAGACTAGCACACTTTTTGGGTGGATTATTCGAAATTTTTTATGGTTGATTTCTCTGTTGTAATAACTTATTTGTTACAACCATAAGCATGATAATTACTTTTTCATAACTTGTTTACAACAACATTACATTGTTGCTAAAGTTTCATGCTATCTTCTTGAGCTAAACTAGTCATTTGCTAGCTTGTCTCTTGTACTTTTTATTAAGCTTTAATCAACTTTATTTTGAAGCTATCATTATCATTTTATTGTTGATATACATCATTGTTTATTGCTGCAATTAGGGAAAACAATCCTAACTTTCTTTTTCACCTAGCATTGTAGATATATACCCGGCTTGTTCTTTTGTCTCGGGCAGGTACATCACTCTTTACAGGTGTCCTTATCTCATGACAACCATTGGATACCACCAAGACTCTTTCCCAAGCCTTTCCACATCTTCTATCTTGACATATAGGGGGATTTTAATTCATCTCTTCACTTTCCATATCATCCCCCCCAAGGTCACTGGGATTCCCCCCTTGAGGTGATTCTATCATCTCTAAAGTGAAGAGAATACATGCCTAAGGTGACAGTGGGTAGGTTCTCTCAAAGTTGTCGCCATTTGGTGGTTGAGTCAGGATTTTCCCAACCTACGACTTGTGTGATAACACTTTGGTGCTATTTTCGGGGAGGATTTTGAATCCTCTTCCGAACCCTAAAGACACTTTTGAAATCTATCCCAAATCCTTTCCCTAGATTTCCCGGTGACTCCATTTGAAGGACGTTACCCTTTCCATCCTTTGATGAGCCTTGACCTCATCTAGCGACTCTATTGAAGTGTTACCCTAAGTAATGGAACCGTGGCCTCACAGGACTTACCATGGGATTTCCATAAGGTGTATCCTTCTCTTGATGTTCACAATGTCCCATATATCCTAATCATTTCTCTACAGAGTGGAGGAAAAATTTCCCTAAATTTTATGGTGATCCATCTCTAGTAGTCACCCATGTCTTGAATTATATGAAGTATGCTTCGAGGTTAAATGTGATACATGAAAATGTGTTGATGAAAAAAAATGCATCTTCATTGGAAGCAAGTCAAAGGAATTGGATTGCACACTCATGTAATCCAAGGAGTATCCCATATTCTACAAAACTCATTGAAGAATTCCTCGGGCACTATCGCCCAACTACCCAGATTCTGCAAGACACTTTCCAAGAGCTCAAAGATGCTCTTCGCATARAAGATTTTCCTATAGATGAGGATCTTGATGAAGTATCTCATGTTGAAGATCCAAAGGAGGCATTCGATGAAGATGAAGTGCTTATATCTAACCTTCCACTTGATGAAGACATCCATGCCTCTGCTTCTCMTGCACATCAAGAAGAAATCATGATGAGTTGTAATCMTTTTGAAGATCTTGATGACACTTTATCCCATGAATTTGGAAATGAATAAGTATTGGAGGAACCCTTGGATGCAACCGATCTTTTTTGTAAAATGAAAACAAAGCATCATGCACTAAGGATCAAGCTCCTCATGATGAAGAGGTGATGGAGGGGAATGTACATAAAAAGAAAGAATAATTCTGACGAATCACAAAATGTTGAGACATAATTATATTTTCTCATGCTTGATGAATGTGAGGTTGTTCAACCTTACTTGTATCCTATGCATAAATTTGAAGAATCAATTAGTCTCAATGATGAAGAAATTGAAGATCTAGTTGAATCCACCCTAGCCTCTATCCTTCCCACACACAAAGACAATGAGATGGCTATTTTCAGTCATATTTGTGGTTTTATAAAATAACCCTTGGATTCGTTTGATGATCATATAGACATGTTCATACAAACTGGGAGATGTAGATTGGATGTTGGTTGTGTCATTTTTTATGGAGACCCCATATATGACACCGAGGGTAGCTCTCAGGCAGAGGGGGTTGAGGTGTGATATTCAAAGGACTAGTCTTCATGCATGTATGATTCAAATGTTTGGCATCCTGATGATGATATGATTACATATATGTTTCCTCCATTCGAGGATGACCCGACACAAAATTTTCAGGATTATTTTCGACCAACCCTTGGGAGTTTTGATGCAGATTTGTTATGTGAGGATTTTCAACTGTCGTGCTCAGAATTTGATAGACACAAGGTCATGGCTATCCTGGGGCACTCTGAAGTCCACACTACCAAACAAAAGTTCTTTCATACTCATAATTTTGGTGGAGATTTGAAAATAAATAAGCAATGTTTCCTAAGTCCGAGGGAGGAGTTTTTCTCTAGAAATAATTTTATCCCTTACCTATTATCTTTTTCTCTAGGAATCCATGCAATCTTATTTCGATCTCTCATCCCCTCTTAGTCTTCGACAAGCAGTGAATATTTGTGCGTGAATGAAGATAAATTTTCCCCTATATACAATAGTCCTCTTTAGAGATGGGTTGATCGAGCTTGTGGCTATCACTTCAGGAAGGATTCCTTGGATGATCAGAGTTACATATATTATTTCCAACAGGATTTCCTCCCTCTCACCCATCTCCATGATTTTCATTTCACGATTGATTATATATCTATTTATGCTCATGATCATTTCATGCTTCACTTATCTTTGTTGTTTTACATAATTAAGCACAGGGGGAGATATTTTGATGTGATGATCAACTGGTTGCACTGGTTGTATGACTTCATGTGACATCACATATCGCTTGATCTTTAGGTCCCTAAGGCCAGAGGTAAGTAGGTAGGTCATATTTCATTCCTTTCATTTTCATATTGATTGTTCATGATTAGTTTAGATGCATTTCATATTTCATTTTTCTCTACTTTCATATTGATTTCATGCTTAGTTTAATTTTTTTTGAAAAAATGCTAAAATTTCCTTTTTTAGATTAATTTCATTTTTGGTTTCGATGTATATGGACAAAGGGTGATAGAACCACCCTATATTTTACAATTTTATTTTTTTTAGTATAGGCACAGGTCTACCAGGAGATATTGTGGTTTTCATGCACTCTACAACGAGCACATGTCCCCAAGTAAGAGACAGATGTTATCCCAATTTTGTTGGATAACTAAGGAGATGATGTCTTGAGGCCCTTAGGTTGCATACATGGAGTACCGAGAGACATCTTCACCAACAATGTCCACTTGCATAGATGGGCATCGATATCACCACCACAACTCTAGGTTAATCATGACAACATCCAACACATCAGTTGGCCTCGAGAAGACATTGGGTCTTGATCCATGAGGTACAAGTAAGGTATTATGGTGAGTGTCATTTCAATATTTGAGACATTTGAGTTTGTTACATCTATTTCTTCTTTTGATTATGTGAAATTTGCTTGGACATTATTATATTTTCCTTGTTTCACCTTGGTGGCTGACATTGCACCTTAGTAAGTGGGTCACCCTTAGGGATAGGTATGTTATTGGGAGGTCCTTTGAACAATTCATCGTGTTATTCCTGACCATGCTTTCCATTTTACACACTTCATCCCCTCATCTCCACACCTTTTAGGTTTTTCGGGTATACTAACCCAAGAAGGGGTTGTCCCTCACTTCATGGGAAGAAGGGGATGAAGGCCTAGAGGTTTGTGGATGGAAAAATATAAAATCCTAATTATAAACCTTCTATATGCTCACCCAAAGAGGTCTTGAGAGAAATGAAAATATTCTCCTAAAAAATAAAAGACCAGCAAAATTAAAATAACATTATATAGATTTCCCCACATGTTGAGGTGTGTACACTCATGTGGTGACCCTTTCTTTCCTTGCATATGGAACTCTGTGTACCTCTAGATTCAAGTGGCCTTATGGTACTTCCCCTCAAGATAATTGATTCACCAATAGGGAGTACCCAAGGTTTTGGAATATTAATTAATTAATGGAAATGAATGAGCTTGGAAAAAGGATGCATTGAAAACAAAGGTGCAACACACCCTATACAAAGGTATCCATAAGTGAGACACTAAAACCCCTTGTATGTCATGAAAACCCATGCCAAAAAAAATTCCCTTCACCCATAACACATCATCCACATGACTTATAAGGAAGTATCCTCGGGAAACACCCCTAAACTTGAGGAATAATTCACCCAATAGATCATTTTGTCAACCCTCCCATACTCAAACTTGGTAAATTGCATAGGGTCTTTAAGCATTATTTTATTTTGATGAGGTAGTTTGGATGTACATGCTTAGATGGCTATTTTATTTATTTGATTTACTCATCATGATGCTTTGACTTTGGATCCTTGGACAGTGTATTCATTTGTCTTTGAAGCACCCAGCTGGTGGACAATTTTGGAGGAACAAGCCTAGCTTGGGATTCCATGGGGCTTGAATCCCACATGTTGGATGCCAAGGTCCCACATGTCAAATCACGATGAATTTCCTTTGGAGGCATAGAGGAAACCTTGGAGGACCTTTCCTAGCCCTGACATTCCAAACGAATTTCCTAGGAGGGGAAAAACGTCACTCTTTGGGGCTTGATGTCACCTAGGGCTAGGGTTTGGTGGCGATTGAGTTGTTTCTCATTGAACCTTGGCATGATTTGACCTGAGGAGGCATGGTTTCAAGGAAGACACATTAGATCATGAAAATGGGGCTCTAGAAGCCCCAACAACCTCTACCTTCTTCTCCAACGACTTGGAAATGTGTCAAAATGTCTCCCTAGATGGGTGACATCATGTTTTAGGGTTTCTTTCATGTGCAAAAAGTGTGAATTAAATAATATTTTCTTTGTAAAGGGGTAAGATAAGGTTTCTTGACCCCTTGCCTTATGCTTTACCCTAACTTATGTGGACAAACTATGTTTTAGACATTTTGTACAGATATAGATCATTTGAATCTCATTTCATAACATAATTCTCCCATTGTGAGAACTACTTGGATGAAATTTTCGCTATTCTTGGGCATTTTCTCTCTCCTTTGCACTTTTTATGGTTTTCTTTTCTATTAGTGGAAGGAAGTGGTGTGCTACCTCTTGTGGAGTGTTTCTCTTGCATATTGGTGGATAACTCTTGGTAAAGTGGAAGTTTCTCTTGTTAATTTTTTCTCTAGGTGAAGGGTTTTATCTTGTTATGGTCTTTTTTTCTTGGTTGCAAGGTTAACTAGTTGAATTTCTTGGGGAGTATAAGTGCATACAACCCCACTTAGCTCATCAATATTTGTCTTTGAAATAATTTTTTGCTTAAGGTAGTGCTAGGAGAAGTAAAATGCTTACACCCTCCTAGCACTCCCTAGTTAGCTTTACTTGCCTTGGGGAGTAAGAGGGTTTACACCCCCAAGGAAGTAGTATAGTTAACTCATTATTTGACTCCATAACCCAATAGTTAAAGAACTAATTAGTTTTAATTTTCACTGGAGAAATAAAATCGTTGCATTTGGATATGTGAAAACACGAGATAATCAACTTGTTGAGATTGCAATCTATTCTTAACGTTCTAGGATTATCATAGCCACTGGGGCATCTCAATTGGCTAAGTATTTCTTGCTTCTGTTATAATTTTTCATCTACAACCATTAGGGATGCAGAAACCCTAACACATTTTCATTTATAACTTACTATTCAACCATGGAAAGTTGTTAAAAGTTTGCCATAGTAATCTACTAAGACCAGCGCATATTTTGGGTGGATTATTGGCAAGTTTTGATGGTTGATTTCTCTATTGTAATAACTTGTTTGTTAAATCCATAAGGCTGATAATTACTTTTGCAGAACTTGTTTACAACAACCTTGCATTGTTGCTAAAGTTTCATGCTATCTTCTTGAGCTAAACTAGTCATTTGCTAGCTTGTCTCTTGTACTTTTTATTAAGCTTTAAGAAACTTTATTTTGCAGCTATCATTATCATTTTATTGCTGATATACATCATTTTTTACTCTTGCAATTAAGGACAACAAGCCTAACTTGCTTGTCCACCTAACATTATACATATATACTGGACTTGTTCTTGTGTCTTGGATAGGTACATCACTCTTTACATGTGTCCTTATCTCTTCAAAACCATTGGATACCACCAAGACTCTTTCCCAAGCCTTTCTGCATCTTCTATCTTGACATATAGGGGGGTTTTCCTTCATCTCTTCACTTTCCGTCTCATTGCCCCTAGGGTCACCGGGATTCCCCCCTTGAGGTGATTCTATCATCTCTAAAGTGACAGGAATACCTGCCTAAGGTGACAGTGGGTAGGTGTTCTCAAAGTTGTCGCCATTTGGTGGTTGGGTCGGGATTTTCCAAACCTACAACTTGTGCGATAACATGATTCATTTCCTTAGTTTACAATAATATGTACAATTAAACCCACGTCAATTTAAATCAACTAATAAACTCTACACTAAAATTATTATGTATATAATATCTATAATAAAAATATGACTAATGTCATTCTAAATATATATATATATATATATATATATATATATATATAATTGAAATACTAAACATTGTAAAATTTGTAAAATGAATACAAATCACAACTCAACATCGTATCAAATTATAACTCTAATTGAAAGGCCATTATTTATTTAGGAATATGAGTTTTAACAATAATTAAGCAACTTTTACCAAGTTTGTGAAATGTTACTAGTAAACCACCAAATACTAGAAGATGAATGAAAGAAAATTCAATACTAAGAAACAAAGAAGAAGTCACTAACCCAAGAATTTTGAAGAAGTTACTAGTCCACTCTATGAGTGGACAAATTCAAAAGATATAACCCAGTTGTTTTTTCTTATGGTTATCATTGATTTAATTCTTTTAACCTTTTTCAATTGTTTGTTGTCTTCTTTTTTTTTTCTTTTTTCTTTTTTAAAGGTGACAAAATGTATCATAACTCAATTGCCAGTTAGTAGTGAGGACAAATCATCACATTTTGTTATCCATAAATGCAAGTTAATTCATCATTGTTATTCAAGGAAAACCACGTTACTTAAAATGACCACTAGTGATTTATAAGTGGGCGGACTTTCACTCATGTCAAATGCTTATAGGCCTTAGGTTATTAACCTATTTCCTTACAACTAAGAAAGACGAGCTTTTAACCATCAAAAATAGTTTTAAGTCTTACTCCAAGACTAAAAAATAGTTTCAACCTGAATAGTAACAACAAGAAAACCAATTTCCCTTATATCTAATTATTATCTTTACATATGTGCGTTACTAATTTTCATATTTTATTATAGGCAAAAATGCTAAAAAGCATTTTCATGGTTTTATTGTTTTTACTTCTTATATTTATCACTAGATTTTATAAACCAAATATATAAATAACATGATAACTTTGCATATACACAACATATGTTGAAAATTAACTAATAAAATATAGTTCCAAAAATGTTATTATCATAAATTTAGACCAAAAATATCATTGTCATAAATTTGTATTTTTTCCTTAAGAATATCAGTTTTTTAACGAGAACTGAAGCTTATATTATATAAAGAGTTGTATCAAGGCAAACAACGAAATCAAAAGAATTTACAAATAAATGGCTCACAAATTGTATTTCCCCTACTATTATCATGCTAAAAATCATATATATATATATCTATCTGTAAAACTTCCATAATGTCCGACTACAAATTTTTTTAACAAATTGACCAAACAAAAAGACGATTTTATAGAACATTAGTTGTGAATTGATTCATACTATGGAACATCCCACGCTCCACTTTGGGATGGAGAGTTTTCTTCCACTTCCATTGGTACTAATGCATGACCCCCCTATTCTTCCTCTGTATTTCCAAGGAGGGTGACTACTGGCACTTGGTTGATGGATGTTGACTGAGTTTGTTGTGGCAAAACTAAAGATCTCAAAAATGACATTTTGTTTCTAGATCATCAATGTGCAGGGTGAGTTTTGAAAATTTCTGTTTCAGTTCCCCATTTTTTACTGATACCTGTTGAAGGGCCATGTTGTTGGCTTCAACAATTCCCTCGTGTCGAAGGAAAATGCATTTATTTTTTCTCTAGGTGGGATCCATTTTGATACAAAGCAAACATCCAATATATCCAAACCCCACTTCACTATTTAACCCACTACCAAAATTGGTCGAGATAGGGGCAAGAAAGAAATCAATACCAACTATCCACAAACAACCTAATAACCCACTTCCCGTATTGAAATCACTTATGAAAATACAACATTCAAAATTGCAAAACCCATGAGTAGACCTATTGCTAGAGTAGGAAGAACTAGTCTACCAGAAAGGAGATTATAAACTTTGAAACGAAGACTCAGAGTGACAGTACCCAACAATAATCCAGAACATCCCAACCATAGATTACAATTAATCCCATTCCTAGAGATGGTCGAACCAGAGATCAGAAAACAACCAGGACCACCAAGCCACAAACAACCAACTAACTCACTTCCCAAATTATAAAAAGGTGCAAATCTAAAGCATTCTAAATCACCATACTCGAAATGAGACCCATTGTCGAAGTTGACATAACCTAAGAGGAAATGAAAATCTTCAAGTTCAAGGCACAAAATGACAATATCGAAAGAGATGAAATAAAAGGAATTAAAAAAGAGAAATCTTGGTCAAATGATGATTGGTAACCAACATTGAACATAGGTTGCCCAAAATCCACACACCTTTTCAACAGAGAGCCCATGACACACCACACCCGAATTTGTTTATGCGGGATGGAATGAATCTCATGGTCGGAGCCAACTCCAAAGATAACTAGTGTTTACACAAACCAAAATGAATGCTCTCATTAACTACAGAACTACACAAGTGTGCAAGATGCCCGATGACATGGATATACAAGCCATCGTGTTGCCACTTGTCCTTCCAATTAAATGAACTCGTTATGGGGATTAAGGTATGGGAGATCTATGTTTTAATCCATTTATTAACAATTCACCTTCTTCTAAGCTAGATCCAACCTTTTCCCAATGATCCACTTCAATATTAAACTCACAATTAATATGGAACACATTATAATTCTCAAACTCAGCAATGAAGACGTTATTCCCAATGATATTTCATTTGATAATAGCCCTGATCAATAACATAGAGTTACCCAAGATAGTTAGCTTCCTAATTCCCATTGCTTTTGCAAATTTGATACCTTCCCCACAAGCATAGGACTTCACGGTTTAATATCTAAAATAACATTAATCTTAAATTTAATTTGAAAATACTACATCTTTATATAAAATTATAACTCTATTAACTTAATTAACTTAATGTATACACTTATTATGAATTATTATGAAGTATTATCCCTSTAAAACCACCTCCTTCCAACTTTTTTGTCCACCCTATTGGACATGTGACTYCATTCCTTTCTAGTGCTTTTTATATATATATATATATATATATATATATATATATATATATATATTTATTTTGATAGTGCTAGATATATATATATATATATATATATATGAGAGTGATTCCATTCTTGTGAAAAACATGCTTAACTTTTTCAAATATTTTTGAAGGTATCAAAAATGTTGACCTTACACTCACACACCATGCGACTTTAACTCTAGAGTAACACCTTTAAGTTGTTTTTCAGACCCCGCTTTTCCTCTAACTTTCTTTCTTTATGTATAATGTTTTTTAATTAAATTTACTAGTGTCATATGGCCAATATTAAGTTGGAAACCCGTGGCTTTAGGACCATGAATTTTGTTTAGTGTTCCAATAAGTTTTCTCACTTGTCTATGTGTCAAGTGTTTTAAGTAAAGAAGTTAGTAACCTTGTGAGTGTCGTGTAGAATTTTGTAATAATAGATGATATAGATGGTTAAGAATTAAAATAATAAATTAACGTAAATATATATTACAAAATTATTCCATATATAAATACAAAATATATGATACACCAATTTTTATTTAGAATCTATTTAAATTTTTATTTTAAATATAAAATATATTATATACAAACTTACATTGTTGCTAAAGTTTCATGTTATCTTCTTGAGTTAAACTAGTCATTTGCTAGCTTGTCCTTTGAACAACTTTATTTTGCAACTATCATTATCATTTTATTGTTGATATACATCATTGTTTATTGCTGAAATTAGGGACAACAAGTCTAACTTGCTTTTCCACCTAACATTATACATATATACTTAGCTTGTTCTTGTGTTTCGGGCAAGTACATCACTCTTTACAAGTGTCCTTATCTCTTGGAAACTATTGGCTACCACCAAGACTCTTTCCCAAGCCTTTCCAC
Source organism: Picea engelmannii (assembly GCA_009831015.1). Classification (NCBI taxonomy): domain Eukaryota; kingdom Viridiplantae; phylum Streptophyta; class Pinopsida; order Pinales; family Pinaceae; genus Picea; species Picea engelmannii. The sequence continues at coordinate 1,183,437 of ML785271.1, forward strand.
ATCTTTTATCTTGACCTATAGGGGGGGTTTCCTTCATCTCTTCACTTTCCATCCCATTCCCTCTAGGGTCACCGGGATTCCCCCCTTGAGGTGATTCTATCATCTCTAAAGTGACAGGAATACCTTCCTAAGGTGACAGAGGGTAGGTGTTCTCAACGTTATCTCAATTTTGTGGTTAGGTCAGGATTTTCCCAACCTACAACTTGTGCGATAACATTTTGGCGCCATTGTCGGGGAGGATTTTGAATCCTCTTACGAACCCTAAAGACACTTTAGCAAGTTATCCCAAAGCCTTTCCCTAGCTTTCTTGGTGACTCCATTTGAAGGATGTTATCCTTTCCATCCTTTGATGAGCCTTGACCTCATCTAGCGACTCCATTGAAGTGTTACCCTAAGTAATGGAACCATGGCCTCACAAGACTTACCATGGACTTTCCATAAGGTGTATCCTTCTCTTGATGTTCACAATGTCCTGGGATATCTGAATCATTTCTCTACAGAGTGGAGGGAAAATTTCTCTAAATTTGATGGTGATCCATCTCTAGTAGTCACCCATGTCTTGAATGATATGAAGTATGCTTTGAGGTTAAATGTGCTACATGAAGATGTGTTGATGAAAATTTTGTATCTTCACTGGAAGCAAGTCAAAGGAATTGTCTTGCACACTCATGTAATCCAAGGAGTATCCCATCTTCTACAAAACTCATTGAAGAATTCCTCGGGCACTATCGCCCAGCTACCCAAAATCTGCAAGACACTTTCCGAGAGCTCAAAGACGCTCTTCGTAGAGAAGGTTTTCCTATAGATCATGATCCCGATGAAGTCTCTCATGTTGAATATCCAAACGAGGCACTCGATGAATATGAAGTGCTTATATCTGACCTTCCACTTGATGAAGACATCCATGCCTCTGCTTCTCCTGCACATCAAGGTGAAATCATGACGAGTTGTAATCCTTTTGAAGATCTCGATGACACTTTATCCCATGACTTTGGAAATGAAGAAGTATTGGAGGAAACCTTGGATGCAATCGATCCTTTTTGGAAAATGAAAACAAATCATCCCACACTAAGGATCAATCCCCTCATGATGAAGAGGCGATGGAGGGGCATGTACATAAAAAGAAAGAAGAATTCTGATGAATCACAACATGTTGAGACATCATTATATTTTCTCTCGTTTTATGAAGGTGAGGTTGTTCAACCTTGTGATTATCCTGTGCATGAAGTTGAAGAAGCAATTAGTCTTAATGATGAAGAAATTGAAGATCTAGTTGAATCCGCCCTAGCCTCTGTCCTTCCTGCACACAAAGACAAATAGATGGTTATTTTCAGTCATATTTGTGGTTTTATAAAAGAACCCTTGGATTTGGTTGATGATCATATAGACATGTTCATACAAACTTGGAGATTAGATGGGATGTTGGTTGCGCCATTTTTTATGGAGACCCCATATATGACATTGAGGATAGCTTTTAGACAGAGGGGGTTGAGGTGTCATCTTCGGAGGACTGGTCTTCATGCATGTATGATTAAGATGTTTGGCATCTTGATGATGATGATTACATATTTGTTTCTTCCATTCGAGGATGACCCAACACAACATTTTCAGGGTGATTTTCGGCCATCCCTTGGGAGTTTTGATGCAGATTTGTTATGTGAGGATTTTCAATCGTCGTGCTCAGAATTTTATAGACACAAGGTCATGGCTAGCCTGAGGCACTATGAAGTCCAAACTACCAAACAAAACTTTTTTCATATTGATACTTCTAGTGGGGATTTGCAAATAAAGAAGCAATGTTCCTAAGTATGAGGGAGGATTTTTTCTCTAGACATAAGTTTATCCCTTATCTCTTATCTTTTTCTCCAAGAAGCCATGCAATCTTCTTCCAATCTCTCATCCCCTCTCAGTCTTCGACAAGCACTGGATATTTGTGTATGAATGAAGATGAACCGTCATCTATATACGATAGGCCTCTTTAGAGATGGGTTAATCGAGCTTGTGGTTATCACTTCAGGAAGTATTCCTTGGATGATCAGAGTTACAGATATTGTTTCCAGCAGGATCTCCTCCCTCCCACCCATCTCCATGAGTTTTGTTTCACGATTCATTATATATCTATTTATGATCATGATAATTTCATGCTACACTTATCTTTGTTGTTTTACATAATTAAGCACATGGGGAGATAGTTTGATGGGATGATCAATTGGTTGCACTGGTTGTATGACTTCGTCTGACATCGCATATCGCTTGATCTTTAGGGCCCCAAGGCTCCAAGTAAGTAGGTAGTTCATCTTGCTTTACTTTCATTTGCATATTGATTGTTCATGGTTAGTTTATATGCATTTCATTTTTCATTTTTCTCTACTTGCACATTGATTTCATGCTTAGTTTACATTTTTTTGAAAAAATGCTAAAATTTCCTTTTTTAGATTAATTTCCTTTTTGGTTTCGATGTATATGGACGAAGGGTGATAGAACCACCCTAGATTTTACAAACAAAAAAATTCCAGTATAGGCACAGGTCTACCAAGAGATGTTGCGGTTTTCATGCATTCTACGACGAGCACATGTCCCCAATTAAGACAGATATATTATCCTCAATTTGTGGGATAACTAAGGCGATGATGTCTCGAGGCCCTCAGGTTGCAGACATGGAGTGTCGAGAGACAACTTGACCAACAATGTCCACTTGCATAGATGGAGACCCACCTCACCACCACAACTTTAGGTTTCTCATGATGACATCCACCACATCAGCTGGCCTCAAGAAGACATTGGGTCTTTATACATGAGATACAAGTCAAGTATTATGGTGAGTGTCATTTCAATATTTGAGACATTTGAGTTTGTTACATCTATTATTTCTTTTGATTATGTGAATTTTGCTTGGACATTATTATCTTTTTCTTGTTTCACCTTGGTGGTTGACATTGTGCCTTAGTAAGTGGGTCACCCTTAGGGATAGGTATGCTACTAGGAGGTCCTTTGGACAAGTCATCATGCTATTCCCGACCATACTTTCCATTTTCCACACTTCATCCCCTCATCTCCTCACATTTTGGGTTTTTCGAGTATACTGACCCAAGAAGGGGTTGTCCCTCACTTCATGGGAAGAAGGGGTTGAAGGCCCAGAGGTTTGTGGCTGGAAAAAGATAAAATCCTAATTATGAACCTTCCAGATTCTCGCCAAAATAGGTCTTGAGAGAAATGGAAATATTCTCCTAAAAAATCAAAGACCTGCAAAAGAAAAATAACATTATATAGATGTCCCCACTTGTTGATGTGTGTACACTCATGTGGTGTCCCTTTCTTTCCTTTCATATGGAACTTTGTGTACCTCTAGCTTCAAGTGGCCTTATCGTACTTCCCCTCAAGATAATTGTTAATTAATGGCAATGAATGGGCTTAGAAAAAGGATGCATTGAAAACGAAGGTGCAACACACCCTCTACAAAGGCACCCATAAGTGAGACACTGCAACCCCTTGTATGTCATGAAACCCCATGCCCAAAAGTTTTCCCTTCACCCATAGCATATCATCCAAATGACTTAGAAGGAGGTCCCCTCAGGAAACACTCCTAAACTTGAAGAACGATTCACCCAATAGGTCGTTTTGTCAACCCTCCCATACTCAAAATTGGTAAATTTTATAGGGTCTTTAAGCATAAGTTTATTTTGATGAGGTAGTTTGGATGTACATGCTTAGATGGATTTTTTATTGATTTGATTTACTCATCATGATGCTTTAACTTGAGATCCTTGGAGAGCGTATCCATTTGTCTTTGCAGGACCCAGCTAGTGGACAATTTTGGAGGAACAAGCCTAGCTTGGGCTTCCATGGGGCTTGAATCCCACATGTTGGATGCTAAGGGCCCACATGCCAGATCACGATGACTTGCCTTTGGAGGCCTATAGGACACCTTGGAGGACCTTGCCTAGCCCTCACATTCCAAATGACTTTCCTAGGAGGGGAAAAACGTCACTCTTTGGGGCTTGACGTCACTTAGGGCTAGGGTTTGGTGGTAATGGAGTTGTTGATCATTGACACTTGGCATGATTTGACCTGAGGAGTCATGGTTTGAAGGAATACACTTTGGCACATGAGAAGGAGGCTCTAGAAGCCCCAACGACCTCTACCTTCTTCTCCAACGACTTGGAAAAGTGTCTAAATGTCTCCCTAGATGGGTGGCATCATGTTTTAGGGTTTCTTTCATGTGCAAAAAGTGTGAATTAAATAAAATTTTCTTTGTAAAGGGGTAATATAAGGGTTGTTGACCCTTTGTCTTATGTTTTACCTTAACTTATGTGGACAAACTATGTTTGAGACATTTTGTATAAATATATATCTTTTGAATCTCATTTCATAACATAATTCTCCCATTGTGAGAACTACTTGGCTGAATTTTTTGTTATTATTGAGATTTTCTCTCTCCTTTGCACTTGTTATGGTTTTCTTTACTATTAGTGGAAGGAAGTGGTGTGCTACTTCTTGTGGAGTGTTTCTCTTGCATATTGGTGGATAACTCTTGGTAAAGTGGAAGTTTCTCTTGTTAATTCTTGCTCTAGGTGAAGGGTTTTATCTTGTTATGGTATTTTTTTCTTGGTTGCAAGGTTAACTAGTTGGATTTGAGGAGTATAAGTGCATACAACCCCACTAAGCTCATCAATATTTGTCTTGGAAATAATTTTTTGTTTAAGGTAGTGCTAGGAGAATTAAAAGGGCTTACACCCTCTTAGCACTCCCTAGTGAGCTTTACTTGCCTTGGGGAGTAAGAGGGTTTACACCACCAAGGAAGTAGTATAGTTAACTCATTATTTGACTCCATAACCCAATATTTAAAGCACTAATCATTTTCAATTTGCATTGGAGAAATAAATTGTTGCATTTGGATACGTGAAAACACGAGATAATCAACTTGTTCAAATTGCAATATATTCTTGACGTTCTATGCTTATCATAGCCACTAGGGTGTCTCAATTGGATAAGTATTTCTTGATGCTATTATAATTTTTCATCTACAACCATTAGGGCTGAAAAAACCCTAACACGCTTTCATTTATAACTTACTATTCAACCGTGGAAAGTTGCTAAAAGTTTGCTATAGTAATCTACTAAGACTAGCCCACTTTTTAGGTGGATTATTGGCAAGTTTTGATGGTTGATTTCTCTGCTGTAATAAATTGTTTGTTACATCCATAAGGCTGATAATTACTTTTGCAGAACTTGCTTACAACAACCTTACATTGTTGTTAAAGTTTCATGCTATCTTCTTGAGCTAAACTAGTCATTTTCTAACTTGTCTCTTGTACTTTTTATTAAGCTTTAAGAAACTTTATTTTGCAACTACCATTATCATTTGATTGATGATATACATCATTGTTTATTGTTGCAATTAGGGACAACAAGCCTAACTTTCTTGTCCACCTAACATTATACATATATACTCGGCTTGTTCTTGTGTCTTGGGAAGGTACATCACTCTTTACATGTGTCCTTATCTCTTCAAAACCATTGGCTACCACCAAGACTCTTTCCCAAGCCTTTCCGCATCTTCTATATTGACCTATATGGGGGTTTTCCTTCATCTCTTCACTTTCCATCTCATTCCCCCCAGGGTCACCGTGATTCCCCCCTTTAGGTGATTCTATCATCTCTAAAGTGACGGGAATACATGTTTAAGGTGATAGTGGGTAGGTGTTCTCAAAGTTGTCGCCATTTGGTGGTTGGGTCAGGCTTTTCCAAACCTACAACTTATGCGATAACATGATC
>ML785271.1:1216384-1227099 GCA_009831015.1 Picea engelmannii
TGAAACAACTTCCATATGGGCAACAATCAAAACAAATATAAACAAACTTAAAGAGATTAAGAGGAGCCAAACTCGAAGGAAGTCAAGAATCAAAAGGAAACCAGAACATGCTTGTGACACTTTGCAGAAATCAAAGAGAGATGCAACATACGTAAGTATGGAATCTCTCAAATGGAGGGAGATGATCACATAATCCCAAAAGAAGAGCATCCATATTTCTCATTCAAGCATGAAGCTGGGACTAGGAGGGACTAATCCCTAACAATATGATCTATTGAAGAGTCTGTGAATACCATGAAGTATCTTTCCATGTTCTTCATTAGAAGTAGCAACCATGATAAGAAACACATGTTCAACTTGACTCTAGAAGATGTCTTCTTCGAAAAGAACCCTTGAATATCCTTGGTTTTCCATCTACATTTATGTTCCTGTGGCAGAAGGAAAAAGTTGGAGCCTTCAGGAAAGAAGGGAATGTAATCTATAGAAGATTGCATGGACTACAAAATTAAAGAGAAACATGAGGAAGAACATGAAGATTCAAAGAAAGAAAGAAAAGTCAGAACAACCAATTGAACCAGTTTGAACCCATTAGAAGCAGTCAAGCAGAAGGAATGGAATAAAGTTGTGATGAAGAACAATATATGTGAGAAATTGTAAAAAATACTTAAGAAATGATCGATACAAGGCGAGACTCAAGGCTAGAAGGTTCTCCCAGAAGGAGGGAGAAGACTATGATGACAACTTGTTCGAGTAACTAGGCATACCTCTACCTGAGCCATTATATCTCTTGTAGTATCCATGGGTTGGATTTTACATCATAAGGATGTAAATATTGTTCTTATCAACATAGTAATTGAAGGAGAAGAATATAGAACAACCTTAAGGTTTTGAGGTATACCAGAAAGAGACCCATGTATGAAGATAGAAGAAGACCTTGTATGGATTCAAGCAACCTGGTGCAAAGTCTCTCATGTACAAAAAAAGTGTGGTGAAAACTTCTTATGACAAAGGAAGTATATCGAAATGGTTCTTCAGAAGTCTGGGATGTTGGATTGCAAATCCATGGAAAAATCCCATGATGACAGATCTAAAGAAGTTGAGAGACTCTGATCTAGTAGACCCATCTTTGTATCGACAATTGATTTGCTTGTTAATGTATTTGGAGAATAATCAGCTGGATATTTTCTTTGTGGGATGTTTGAGTTATGATATACAACTGCATGGATTTATCGATTCAGATTGGGTAGGGATAGCAGATGACAGAAGAAGTGCTACTTGGATATGTTTCAGTATAAGCTTTGCCACGATGTCATGGGATAGTAGGAAACAAAAGTCCGTTGCACTCAGCATTGCAGAAGAAAAGTATATTGCATCTTGTAAATGTGTTGAACCTGCACAAAATAGATCTAGCTGGGAATTGACATACACAGTTGCAAAGAAAATAGAAGAAAAGAAAGCAGGAGAGAAAGAATGGAAGAATTATCATTAACCAAATAAATGAATGATAATTTACACATGATATACTCTGTATAACTAAACCAATGTGCACTGGAGGAGAAGCTAATGCACCATAGTGGTGGTTTAGAGTGATCTAGACACGCACCAACAATTACGGGAGTAAATTGCCACCTAGTCTAGTCTCTCGGGAAGTTACGAGAGTGAACTACCACCTAGATGAGTTAACTAGTCTATCAGTATTTAGTTAACTGACTGAAACATAGTGAAGTGAGGAGGAGATCAGAGAATCAAGGGTAATGTGCTAGTCTGGTGATGACCCCAAGGACAATGCGCATTAGCTGGTGATGATCCCAATGCTGCATGGTGATAATCCCAATGTAGCATCTAAAATCCACTCAACTGATCAAACTGAAGTGAAAAATGAAGAGAATATTCTCCTTAGAGGAATATTCTTCCTAAAATATAGGAGACTGAATAATGACTAATAAACATAGGAAAAACCTTAGAAAAAATAAATCCTAGGTGTGTGTGAAGTAACTCCAACACCCCCCTTGAACATCACTATGGTGAAAATAAAGAATGGGTCCCGACAACGAGGCCATGTTAGGTACCCAAATACAAAATATACACTGAAATAAAGCAAGGAAAGAGGGAAAAAATCATGGGAACCCCCCCCCTCAAGGTACAATGTATGTAAAAAGAAGAGCCGACAGTTGCTAAGCAACTATGTCTTTCACTCCAAGATGACTGGGTAGAGAATGGAACTTCTGCTCAGTGAAGGTCTTGGTGATCCAGATGGATTTTGGTGGCCTCCCACCTATTCCAACTGGTTCATTTTGACAATTTTCCAGTTTGGCATTTTTTTTCCTAGTTTTCGGGTCCCTGATGAGGCCCTAAACAACATTTTTAGGGTTCACCACAATCAGAAATGACCTTAGATATTTAGAATCAAAATGTGTATTCCTCAGATATAGCTTTCCAACAGGCTATTGTGCGCCTAAAACAAAGACCGTATGAAAAAGTTACGATCCCATGAAGTTGATGCACTAACTTACCCAAACAAGGCCCACACGACTTTTGGTGCTTCATCTCCTAGGGTTAAGTTCTTGGATGTCTAGGGTTTTTGACATTCCCGTTTATTGTAAAAAGGCATTTAGAGCCTCATTGTAATCATCTTCTTGCGAATGAGCGTAGACATCACATCTCTTCTCAGAGATAAGCCACCACCATTCCAACAAGCTTGTTTTCCACTGCATTTTACAGTTTCAACTTATTTCCTTATTGAATAGAAAACCAGTTTTACTGTATCTCTATTATTCTGTGTTAAGCATATTTAATAATATGTATTCATTTCGTTCTGCTCATAATATCCGTATCACTTGGTGAAGATGTTTGTTGTCTATTCCGTTGAAGGACATAATTGCAAGTCAATGATCCCCTCGTGTATTAAGTCCCAAACATAGTGCATGTGGATCTCGATGTGCTTCGTCCACTGCCTATGAACTAGATTTATGTATAACTTCAAAGTGCTCTGGTTATCACACTAGATGATGATCGACTGATGAAACTAAATGCCCTACTCAGTGAGAAAATGTTGTAGCCACATATCCTGAATGGTTATGTTAACTACCCCTCTGTACTCTGCCTCATCTAAATATAGAGCAATAACATCCTACTTCTTTCTCGACCAAAAAATAGGCCTGGAACCAAGACTTAGTGAGTAACCAAATGTGGACTTGCAAGAAATGTTATCACCAACACAGTCAGAATCAGTGAACTCGATGAGGTCCAATGTAGAGTTTAATGAATAGTGAATCCCAAAGGTGATGGTGCCATGTAGTTATCGAAGGATATTCTTTGAAACCTTCCAATGTAGCTCATGCAGCTCCTACATAAACCTGAAGACTGTTCCAACTGCATAGGAGAGGTCTAGTCTGGAGTGTGTGAGATACAACAAGCTCCCCACTAGCTATCTGTACAATGTGTTTTCAACCAGTGGAGTGTCCCTGCCATCCTCAAGTCTGACTCCTGATAGGAAAGGAGTCAGAGCAGACTTGTAGTTTGTCATGTAAAATCTCTCAAGGAGATATCATGCATACTTGGCTTGAGAAAGTTTGATGTCTGATGCATCCTGACTGATCTCGAGTCCAAGCAAGAAATGCATGGACCCATTCCCATCATCAAGAAACTGTCATGAAGAATCCTCTTGACTGTAGCAATCACTGAAGTCGAGCAACCGATGATCAACAAATCATCAAGATACATAACTAGGAGTAGAAGCGAGTCAGTTGTTCTTAGCATGTAAACATTCGAGTCTAATTTACAACATACAAAGTTTTGTGACAACAGGTAGGAGTCCATATTGGCATACCATGCCCTCAGATCTTGCTTGATTCCATAAAGAGAATTCTTCAGTCGACAGAACAAAGATGAATCTTGCATAAACCTTGGGGCTTCTCCATATCCTTAGAGAGATCACTGTGAAGAAATGCATTCTTCACGTCCATCTGATGGAGTTCCCATCCATTGATTGCCGCAATGGCAAGTGCCAAACACATGGAATCCATATTTTCTACTGGAGCAAAGGTTTCATCATAGTTAATTCCATGCACCTGCTGAAAGCCTTTAGCAACAAGCCTGGCTTTGTATCTGTTAATTTGTCCATTTGCTGCACTCTTGGTCATGTAGACCCATCTGCACCTGACAAGTTTCCTTCTGGAAGGAAGGGGAAGCAGATCCCAAGTCTGGTTCTCGAGGAGGAAGTTGTACTCCTTCGGCATGGCCCTTCAATGTAAGCACTCTAAGGGTGTTGTCATTCTCAAACATATTTTGCAATGCTTCATACATTTCATAGGTTGTTTTTAGGTTGGAAATACGAGGTTGGAGATGATCTCTTACTGGATAGATGATTATCTTTCTTGCCTTGATGTCATCTTCCTTCCTTTATTCCTTCTCTTCATCAGTAGTTGTCTCTGGTAAAGTATTTTGTATCACACTTAATAGGTCATCCTCTTCAAGGGTGATTTGAAGTCTTGACTTCCAGGAGCTGAAGTTGATTGATCCATCAAGCATATCTCTACCAAAGTTTTGTTCTTCATATTTTTCATATTCTTCACAAACCCTTGTCAATTGGGCTAGAAATCCTAACGGCTAGGCTAGGATAGTAACCTTAGGTTTTTTTGGCCTTATGAATGCCAACATTAATCCTTAAGATAGTCACATGAATACCGGTGAGCTAAAAATCTACTTCAATGAGCTGCAGAAAATTGCGAAACCTTAGGGCAAAAGATTTAAAATGCTTGGAATCTTACTCTAAGAGTATCTGGGGGTGAGTTGGAGGATTTCATACTCTCCTATTCCAAAATTATCCCCAATGTCATTATTAAAGGCTGAAACTGAAAAAGAAGGAGGGTCGTACAAAATTTCTGGAAACCCTAGGATGGTTGTACGGTTCTGCAAAAAAAGGACGGCTTGCTTTGAAGGATTGTGCAATGGATTCTTCAAGACCTATGCTCTGATACCATGTTTATTTTTCACTAGGCTAGGCTCAAGCATGAAGTTTATCCCAATTTTATCATTTTACTTGAACCATAGATAGTTGCAGTTACACCATAAACAATTTGCTTCAATAACCAAGATCACAAGAAGAAATACCATGCACAAGTACACAAGAAGTATCTTGGGAAACCCTTATCAACAAGGGAAGAAAACCTAGCCAATCCTTTGCTATATTCTTCAAGATAAATACCTCCCACACCATAAATCTAGCACAGAAAAGGGTGCCCACAAAACCTAGAAGGCTAGCGCCCAAGAGAGGAGCACACTTCAGCCCTAGAACTTCTACTTGTTGAAATTTCCAAAATCACACTTGTGTTGTATTTACTCAATGGGGAAATCACCTTTATTTATATTGGACTGAACACATCAAAAGTGGTGTTTATTGGTACAACATGGCCAACCTCAATAACTCAAAATATAATTAATAATGACCATATTAATTATCTTTTACATTAATTATCTTTCACTTTATGGTGGGGCCGACCTGTACCCTTTACATCACAATTAGGGTTACAGGTAAGTCTGACTCTTAGAAAATATAGCAAGGGATATCACACACCCACTAGTACTCAGCCACTAGAGTCACACCCACCTGTGCTCAACCACTAGGGGCACGTCCACCTGTGCTCAGCCACAGGGACATCCAATTCAACATATCTCTATCTCATTGTGCCTCACAGAAGAATCATCAGGATACACACTCACTAGTGCTCAACCACTTGGATCATGTCCACATGTGCTCAGCTACATGAACATCCTACTCAATAGATCTCTATCTCACTGAGTCTCACAGGAGAATCATCTAGAGTATCACATCATCTCAACTCTCTGCACATAGGATAACAATAAACCCATCACACGGGCTCCTTCACCCCTCACAGGGGTACACATTGTTTCATCTCAAACAATACACCCATCTCATGGGAATATTCCCTTCTCATGGGAACACATCATTTCATCCATGTCTCAGAGAATGACATACCCAACTCATGGGAATCTTCCCTACACAGGAGCACACAATGTTTCATCTCCGTCTCAGAGAGAATGACACACCTAGCTCATGGGCATCTTCCTTACACATGGGCACACAATGTTCCATATTCGTCTCAGAGAGGAAAAACACACCCATCTCATGGGAAAACCAAACACATGGGCTCTCTCACAGGTTGAATCACTCTGTCTGTGTCCTGGAGGATGTCTCACGTAGATGTAATCATCAACAAAAGGAAGGGTGACACCATGTTTCTAGGGTTTCTTTTATGTGCAAAGTATGAACTAAATAATATTATTTTTGTAAAGGGGAAAGATAAGGGTTTTTGACCCCTTATCTTGTGTTTCACCCTAAGTTTTGTGGATAAACATGTTTTAGAACATTTTTTTATAAATAGATATCAACTCTATTTCATTTAGATACAACTCTCCCATTGTGAGAAGCCTTCCTAGCTGAAATTTGTGCCCTCTTTGGGAAATCTCTATCTCTTGTTCTTTTGTTATGGTTTCTTCATGCTATTGGTGGAATAAGTAGTGTGCTACCTCTCTTGGATATTTTATCTTGCATTTGTGGTGGATTTATCTTGGTAAAAGGAGGTTTATATTGTCATTACTTGGACTAGGTAAGGATGTTATCTTGTTGATGCTTCATTGATTGGCTACAATTTTGATTTTCTTTATTGCTTGGTGATTATAAGGGTTTAAAACCCCACCATATCTATCATTTTTGTCTTGAAATTATTTGTTGCACGAGTTTTTACTAGGAGAAGTAAAAGGGTTTACACCCTCCTAGTACTTCCTAGTTAACATTGCTTGCCTTGGAGAGTAAAAGGGTTTACACCCCCAAGGAGATAGAACTTACTATCTCTTCATTCATTTGACTCCATAAACTAATAGCTAAATGCACTAAATCTAATTGCATTGGATAAATAAAATCTTTCATTGGTTAACGTGAAAACTCAAGATTTTGAGATTGTCTAAATTGGATTCAATTCTATGCTTTATGTGCTTGGTTGAGCCACTAGGGAATCACCTTTTGCTAAGTGATTCTTTCTGATATCATAAAATTTTATCTACATCCATTAGGGTTGTAGAAACCCTAACACAACTTTCTTAATAACTCACAAACCAACCATCAAAAGTTTCTAAAGGTTTTCCCCTACAATCTACTAGCCCTAGCACACTTTTTGGGTGGATTGTTGGCAAGTTTTGGTGGTTGATCTATTTGATGTAACAACTTGTATGACACAGACATAAATCTGCAACTATATCTCTGTAGCACTATTTTATTACATCCTTGTCTCATGCTAAAGTCTTTCTCATTCATACTTGAGTTAAACTAGTCATTGCTAGCTTGTCTCTTGCAATATTAACTAGGATTTTAGCAACTTTATTTGCATCTCTTGTTATCATTTTTTTGCTGATATAAATTACTATTTATTTCTGCAATTAGGGAAAATAAGTGTAACTTGATTGTCCAACATAATATGGGGATTGTATCTTCATTTTCCTTGTGTCTTGGGCAGGTACAATCACTATTTGGAAAGTATACTACATTGTGCCATATCTTCTACCATATACGAGACTCTTTTCAAACCCTTCTTACCTTCCATCATTGAATTATAGGGGCACTTTTCTCCATATATTCATTTTCCATCTCATTTCCCCCGGGGTCATCAGGATTCCCTTCTTGAGGTGATTAATTCATCTCTAAAGTGACGGGAATACCTATCTAAGGTGACAATGCATAGGTGTTCTCTTAGTTGTTGCCATTTTGTGGTTGGGTAAGGATTTTTCCAACTTACAACTTGTGTGATAAAATTTTGGTGTCGTTCTCGGGGAGGATTTTGAATCCTCTTCCAAACCCTAACGACATTTTGGCAAGCTATCCCAAAGCATTTTCCTATCTTTCCTAGAGACTCCACCTAAAGGAAATTCCCCTTTCCATCCTTTGATGAGCCTTGATCTCATATGGAGACTCTCATTGAGGTATTACCCATGGCCTCATAGGAATTGCCATGGGAATTCCATAAGGTGTACCCTTTTCTTGATGTCCATAATATCCCTGGATATCCAAATCATTGCTCTACAGAGTGGAGGGAAAATTTCCCTAAATTTAATGGTCATCCAACTCTAGTAGTCACCCATGTCATGAATTATATGAAGAATGATTCAAGCTTAAATGTGCTACATGAAGATGTGATGATTAAAATTTTTGTATATTCACTGGAATCAAGTCAAAGAAGCTAGCTTCCACACTCATGTAATCCAAGAATTATCCCATCTTCTACGAAGCTCATTGAAGAATTTATCAGGAATTATCAGCCAACTACCCATAATTTGCAAGATACTTTCCAAGAGCTCAAAGACACTCTTTGCAGAGAAGGTTTTTCTATATATGAGGATGAAGAAAAGCTTGAAGAATATCCCGATGAAGTTTCTCATGTTGAATATCTGGACAAGACATTTGATGAAGATGAATTTCTTATATTTTCCCTTCCACTTGATGAATACATCCAAGCCTCTACTTCTCCTACACATCAAGAAGAGAACATGATGAGTTGTGACCCTTTTGAAGATCTTGATGATACTTTATTCCATGAATTTGGAAGTGAAGAAGTATTAGAGGATCCCTTGGATGCAACAAATCCTTTTCAAAGAAGGAAAACAAAGCACTTTGTATTAAGGATCAATCCCCTTGCAATGAAGAGGCGATGGAGGGGCATGCCCATAAAGAGAAAGAATATTTATAACGAATCACAACATTTTGAGACATCATTATATTTTCTCTCGCTTGATGAAGGTGAGGTTGTCCAGCCTTGCTTTCCTCCTACGCATTAAGTTGAAGAAGCAATTAGTCTCAATGATGAAGAAATTGAAGATCCAGTTGAAGCCGCACTAGCCTCTTTTCTTCTTGCACTCGAAAACAAATAGATGGTTATTTTCAGTCATATTGATGGTTTTGTGAAGGAACCCTTGGATTTGGTTGATGAGCATATAGATAGGTTCATACAAACTGGGAGACATAGATGGGATGTTGGTTGTATCAGTTTTTATGGAGACCCCATTTACGACATTGAGGGTGGCTCTCGTGCAAAATGGATTGAGTTGGAATCTCCCGGAAAATGGTCCTTGTTATCACACAGTTTGTAGGAAAGGTTTAGGTAGCTTGGAGTCAAGGCTCAAACTGGCGTAACAGGAACTTCCCCACCCACTGTCACCTCGATGGGGAGCCCTTTCTATTCTGGGTGGCTAATCCCAAGGGAGACGTCCCTAGTAATCTGGGGTTGTGAAGGAGAAGGATCAAGGGTTTAAGGCTTCAAAGGTCAAAGTAAGCTTTCCCTTCACAGATTACTGCCAAATGGATAGTCAAGAGAAGATATTCCACTGGATGGCACCTGTTTGCGAGACAAGGCAAATAAAACTGGAAATGTGCTGCAGTGGTTAGTACTTCAAAGAATTAATGACTATCTTTAACATATATGAGCAATGATGAAAGTAATTATTGACGAAGTCAATGATTGCAATAAAAACTTATACTTTATGTCACTTCTTCAATAAATACACAAGAGATATTGGCATTCAATGTGTAAAATCAGTCCTTATCATTTCTTAATGCAATAAATCTGCTCATACATAAATAATGTTGCTGCGTCACTATTGCAGATTTAGGGGGTGATGTCAGCCCTATCTCAAGTTAGTTTTAATAGACAATGAGAAGGATGTTTTGCAATTTAAACTTATGAAAGTAATCAACAACTCAAGGTCTATCACTTAGATGACAAAAGGACTCAACGTTTTACACTAGTCAAGAGTTCAAAAAAGTGTGACGTCATCTAAGGTTTTTGATGGTTAGGGTTAGGTTAGCTAGTCAAAGAGGTGGACGTTTGGTTAAATTGACCAATGAAAATGCTTAATACCTCTATGGCTATCAAGGGATGAGTCAACCGCAACTTTTAGTCCAAACACAAGTTCAAATAAGGCAAGACGTCATCAACAATTAGGGTTAGTCTAGACACTAGGGTTAGTTAGGGTTTCAATTAGAGAGTGTTTAAAAGAATGTTTAAGCACAAAAAACCTCAACGTTTTGTTCTTAGACTAGTGCCTTAGGGTAAATGGAGTCAAGGAGTAAGGCTAATGGCTTGGGAGAATCTAAATCTAAGGACGAGAGAGTTAGGCTTGATGGTGCTGCAATGGTAGGGCCACCAAGTCAAAACCCTAAGGGGAGGAGGCTCATTCCGCTGTAGCTAAAGCTAGGCCTCATGCTCCTCCCTCTTTCCTTAGAACTCTTTGGAAAAACGACTAGCTTCAAACTATAAGTCTAGGGCTGAAAAGTGTTGCTTGGGGACAAGGATTTTAAAACCCTAAGGTCAAAACCCTAGGTGTAAACCAAATTAGGCATAGGACATCTTCCTCCTTCAACTTATAATCCAAATCTAACTCAGAAAAAAGAATGGCTAGTGTAGCTATGGCTAGGCTAAACCTTCTTTAATCAATGGCTAAACAAGTTTTTATCATGGGGACATGAAGCCACGACCTACTTGTGTGTTGGCTCCCTAGGGTTTAAATGATTAAGCATAATAATAACAATGTAACTATACATGTAAGATATTTAATCAACAACCATTCAATCAAGAAGTTTTGATGAGAAAAACACTTACAAATTCATGAAAAAACTTATCAAACCCTAGTTGTAACACCTTCCAATG
>ML785271.1:1235328-1258188 GCA_009831015.1 Picea engelmannii
TTATGGATTGTGCTACCAAGGAAGACCGGGATTGGATAGAGTGGTGGACATACATGGCTTTGTTGATGCAGACTGGGCTGGAGATTTGGATCACAGAAGATCTACAAGTGGGTATGTGTTTAACCTATTTGGAGGAGCAATCAATTGGATGAGCAAAAGACAGGTTGTAGTGGCACTCTCAACTATAGAAGCTGAATACATGGAAACCACTCATGAAAGCAAGGAAGCAATATGGTTACAAAGATTGTGTTCAGGTATTGGGTTGGTACAACAAGCAATGAGATTAGAGTGTGACATTCATAGTGCAATATTCCTGGCAAAGAACCCAAGTTATCATTCGAAGACAAAGCATATTGATGTTCAGTATCACTTTGTGAGAGACATGGTTGAGGAAAAGAATGTGTTACTGGAAAAGGTTGACACTTTGAAGAATGTTGTAGATTCATTGACAAAGTCTGTGAGCACAGAAAATTTCTCCTGGTGTAGTGTAACAATGGGCATTGTTGCCTTGGATTATTGACTATATAATCCCATGGACACCTGGATGCAAAGAAAACAACAAGTGGGAGAATGTTGGGTATGTGTTATATTCTTTGCATGTGTGTGTGTGTGGGCGCGTCAGATACAATAACTGCGTCTAACGATCCTTTCACCTAGAGCTCTGCCGTGTGTGTCGGGTGCTTTCCTAGGGGGGTCCTCGGGGGGAAAGGTATTCCCCCCCTAGTTATGCACAGTGTTCGGGGCATGGCCCCGAAATTTGTTTTTGGACGGTTTTTGCTATTTTTAGTGGATTTGTAAATTAATCCCAGATTAAGGGATTAGGGTTTTGGTATCTACGGAATACCTAAAAACATTGTACATATTGTATGGCGAATGGTGAAATTTGATATAATGAAAATAAGAAAGGCTTTCCCAGTTGAGGGTTTATGGTATAAAATCTCTGTGTACTCTGTGTATGAGCCATTGATTAATTTCTGTATTGCTTAAGAATCTATATGCATTTCTTTACTTCGCAGGTTTAAAACTTACAAGAATCCCCACACATGTTTTCAACTTGGGGAAGCATGATGTGAAAAGGGTAGAGTCAATATGGGAACAATTTTTCATGCTTAGGCAGAAGCCCCACCTTGGGTTCAACCTAGAAACATCTTAAAAATAGTAAAAAGAAATAAATGGGCTTGGAAAAAGGTTGCATTGAAAATGAAGGTGCAACACACCCTCTACAAAGGAACACATAAGTGAGACACTACAACCCCTGGTATGTCATGAAACACATGCCCAAAATCCCCCCCCCCCATCCATGACACCTCATCCACATGACTTAGAAGGAGGTCCCCTCAGGAAACACCCCTAAACTTGAGGTATGATTCACCCAATAAGTCATTTTTTCAACCCTCCCACACCTAAACTTGGAAAATTGCATAGGGTCTTTGAGAATTTGTTTATTTTGATGAGGTGGTTTGGATGTACTTGCTTATATGGATCTTTTATTGATTTTATTTACTCATCATAATTCATTTGACTTGAGATCCTTGGAGGTCGTATCCATTTCTCTTTGCAGGACCCAATTGGTGGACAATTTTGGAAGAACAAGCCTAGCTTGGGATTCCTTGGGGCTTGAAACCCATAGGTTGGATTCCAAGGGACCAAACTAAAAATGATCATGACATGCCTTTAAATTCCTAGAGGACACCTTGGATAATCTTGCCGACTCGCTACATGCCAAACTACTTGCTTGAAAGGGGAAAAACATAACCTTTTGGGGGACTTGACGTCACCTAGGGCTAGGGTTTGGTGGTGATGATGAACACTTGGCACATTTTGAAGAAAGAGTCCCATGGATAATGGAATAAAGGTTTGGGATAAAGACTATTGGCCTTTGGAGGCCTATAGTTCCCTTCTCCAACTCAACGAATTGACCAAAAGTGCCAAAAGTTACCCAAAAGAAGGGTGATGTCATGTTTCTAAGGCTTCTTTTATGTGCAAAGTATGAATTAAATAATATTATTTTTGTAAAGGGGAAAGATAAGGTTTGTTGACCCCTTATCTTGTGTCTTACCCTAAGTTTTGTGGATAAACAAGTTTTAGAACATTTTGTATAAATAGAGATCAACTCTATTTCATTTTGATATAGCTCTCCCATTGTGAGAAGCCTTCCTAGCTGAAATTTGCGCCCTCTTTGGGAAATATCTATCTCTTGTGCCTTTGTTATGGTTTCTTCATGTTATTGGTAGAAGAAGTAGTGCGCTATCTATGTTATATGAATGATCTTTGTATTCCTATGGTACCTCTCTTGTATAGAACGATTGTCCAAATAGATGGTGAAAGCCATGCCATGGGATACAGAGATCATTCATATAGGAATGTCAGTGTCAAACTATTTTCTGATTAGGTCATATGCACCATAGAGATCCATCTCTACCCGTATGCCTTGGAAAATATTGGTCTTGAACCATTTTCCTAATCGGGCCACAATATGTGCCTTAGGAAAATACCAGTCCATGATACGTCAACAAACTTTCAACCTGGACCATTCTCCATAGAGAGAATGCATGTCCACTAGCAATTTATTCCATCTAGACCATTCTCCAACTGGAGAATGCATGTCCTTCAAAAATCTTGGGCCAGTTTCTGATCTAGAAGGTGGCTTCCTAACCTAGACCATTTTTCGAACTGGAAAATGACTGCCCATAAATCAATAACATATCAGTGCTCCCTCCCAACCTAGGAGTAATATATTCCTTTTCCAATAAGGAAGTCATATGAGTACCAACTTGTCCCTTAAGTACGCAAACTTTTCATCTTGGACAAAGGATTTTCCAAAATATTTGTTATTTGCTCATCCATGAAGATATATTGGAGAACCACTTCTCCCCTCTAGACTCTATTATGGAGAAAATAATACTTGATTTCAATGTGCTTCGACCTGTCATGGAACACCAGGTTCTCTGAAAGCTTCACACATCTCTGGTTATCACAATATATCACGGTTAAATCCATCACCTGATCAAACAGTCCGGAAACCAACATACAAAGCCACACTGCTTCCGTACAAGCATCATAAGCTGCACTATACTATGCTTTTGTAGTGTTGAGTGCAAAAAACTTATGTTTCATGCTAGCCCATGACATCATGGAAAATATCAAACTGAAACACATCCAAGTAACACTTCTTCTGTCATCTGCACTCCCTGTTTAATCTTAATCGATAAATCCATGCATTTGTATAACATAACTCAAACATCCCACAAATAAAATATCCAGCTGATTATTCTCCAAATACATTAACAAGCCAATCAATTGTCAATACAGAGACGTGTCTACTGAATCAAAGTCTCTCAACTTCTTCATATATGTCATCATGGAATTTTTTCCATGGATTTGCAATCCATCATCCCGGACTTCTGAAGAACCATTTCAATATACTTCTTTTGTTATAGGAAGTTTTCACCATGCTTCTATTGTACATGAGAGGCTCTGCACCAAGTTTGCTTGAATCCATACATGGTCTTCTTCCATATGCATACAAGGGTCTCTTTTTGCTATACTTCAAAACCTTGAGGTTGCTCTACATTGGATTCTTCTTCAATTACTATGTTTGAGAAGAACAATGTTTACATTCATCTGATGTACACTCCAACCCATGGATACTGCAGGAGATATAATGGCTCATGTAGAGGTATGTTTGGTTAATAGAAGAAGTTGTCATCATAGTCTTCTCCCTCCTTCTAGGAGAACCCTCTAGCCCTGAGTCTCGCCTTGTATCTATCAATGCTTAAGTCTTTTTCATAATTTCTCACATACATTGTTCTTCATCACAACTTCCTTCCATTCCTTCTGCTTGACTACTTCTAGTGGGTTCAATTGGTTGTTCTAAATTTTCTTTAGAATCTTCATATTCTTCCTCATGTTTCTCTTCAATGTTGGAGTCCATGGAATCTTCTATAGATTACATATCCTTCTTTCCTGCAGGCTCCAACTTTTTCCTTCTGCCATAGGAACATAAATTTAGATGGACAACCAAGGATATTCAAGGCTTATTTTCAAAGAAAACTTATGTTGAATTTTCGATAAGTTATGGCTCATGCATTTACTTTAAATTTTCTGTTTATCTTTTACTTGAACCATAACTATTGCAACAAACCAAGATCACAAGAAGAATAACCATGCACAAGAACACAAGAAGTATCATGGGAAACCCTTCTCAACAAGGGAAGAAAATCCAACCAATCCTTTGCTATATTCTTCAAGAGAAAGACCTCCCACACCATCACCAAACCTAGCACACAAGAGGGTGTTGTAATTCTCATAATTTCAGACCACAACTTATGAAATCATGAGATGACACAATGTTAAGTGCATTTACTCAATGGGGATTCACCTTTATTTATACAAGACTTATCACATCAAATGATGTGTCTATTGGCACAATAGGGTCGACCTCAATAACTCAAAATATAATTAATAATTACCATATTAATTATCATTTACATTAATTATCTTTCACTTTATGGTGAGGCCGACCTATACCCTTTACATAAAAAATAGAGTTACAGGTAAGTCTGACTCTTGGACAATATAACAAGGGATCTCATACACCCAGTGCTCAACCACTAGAGGCACATCCATCTGTGCTCAACCATAGGGACGTCCACATCTATATATCACTGTGTCTCACAGGAGAATCACACTCACTAGTGCTCAACCACTAGGATCACGTTCACCTGTGCTCAACCACAAGCACATCCTAGTCAACAGATCTTCTACCTCACTACGTCTCATAGGAGAATGATCTGGAGTGCCACATCATCTCAACTCTCTGCACAAAGGAGACCAATACATCGTTTCATCTCTGTCTCAGAGAATGACATACCCATCTTGTGGGATTCCTCACCCCACACAGGGGAACACAACGTTCCGTCTCCATCTCAGAGAGGAACCACACACCCATCTCATGGGCACAACCAAATCATGGGATTCCTCACCCCACACAGGGGCACACAACATTCCATCTCTGTCTCGGAGAGGAAAAACAAACCCATCTCATGGGCACACCCAACTCATGGACTTCCTCACAGGTCGACTCACTCAGTCTGTGTCCCGGAGGATGTCTCACGCAACTGTAATCATCAACACTCCCTCTCAGCTAGGGAGTCATTCTCCACCAAGACACGTCTCTCACGAAAGTACTCGAACTTCGTTTTGGAAATAATCATCAACACTCCCTTTCAGCTACGAAAGTATTCTTCATGAGGCCAAGTCTCTCACAGAAGTACTCAAACTTCATCTTGGCAAGCGATTTGGTGAAGATATATGTAATATGCTCATGTGTAGGAAGGTACTGCACATGTATTGCTTTCCTCTGCATCATGTCTCTAATATAATGATATTTTGTCTCAATGTGTTTCGATCTATCATAAAACACAAG
This sequence comes from Picea engelmannii, assembly GCA_009831015.1. Classification (NCBI taxonomy): domain Eukaryota; kingdom Viridiplantae; phylum Streptophyta; class Pinopsida; order Pinales; family Pinaceae; genus Picea; species Picea engelmannii. Next base: position 1,240,757 of record ML785271.1, read on the forward strand.
GTTCTCAGAGATATTCACACAACTATGGTTATCACAATGAATAATAATAGGATCTATCTCATGATCAAATGAATCTGTCAGAAGTTTGCGAAGCCACACTGCTTCGCAGAATGCCACACTCAATTCTATATACTCTTCTTTTGCGGTACTCAAGGCCACAGAGCTTTGTTTCCTGCTGCACTAGAAACCATGGCAGATCCCAAGGTAAAACAACAACTGGATGTGATCTTCTGTTCCACTACACTCCCTTCCCAATCGACATATACCTGCAAACTCAAGTCTACACTGGAGGCATATCTCAAGCCATATCCAACTGTGCCTCGTAGATATCTCAATACATGTTTCACTGTTATCCAGTGAGTCTGTCTTGGCTGACTCATGAATTGTCTAAGTACATTCATTTCATAGCATATATTGGGTCTAGTGTTAACCAGATACATCAGTGATCCAACCAGTTGTGGATCAATCTCGTCTGAATCATCACCATTCATTTTCTTCAAATCCATCACCATCGATGTAGGCATGGATTTGCATTATGTCATATTGAACTTATTTAATATCCCCACTATATATTTTCCTTGACTCAGGAAAATATCATCAGTCTTATACCATACTTCTTGTCCCAAGAAGTAGTGCATCATACCCAAATCCTTCATCTCGAAATTAGAAGTCAAAGTTTGCTGGTATCCAACAACAAGACATCCTGAATAAGTCACCAAAATTAGGCTCTCATCACCAACAATGTAATAATATAGGTTTGGATCAGAAACACTCTTGATGAAACCCAAACTCATCAAGAATCCATCCATCTTCTCGTACTAAGCACGAGGTGTCTGCCTTAGTCCATACAGGGATTTTCTTCAACCTATACACATGAGATTTCTCATTGAATATCATGAATCCTTATGGATGCTCAATGTAAACTTCTTCCTCAATCTCACCATTGAGAAAGGTTGTCTTTACATCCATCTGATGTAGTTTCCAACTCATGGATGATAGTATGGATTGAAGTGTATCAGGCTACTAGATCAAATGTCTCATCATATAAAACTCCCTTTTTTGTGGGAATCTTCTAGCTACAAATCTCTCTTTATATTTCTCAACACTTCCATCAGCTGCATGTCCCTCTGCCCCTTGTAGAGTTTGTTGAACTTAGAAAATCCTTTTATGCCCTACTACAATATCTCTGGGGATATCAACTGGAGAAGTTGGATCAACTGAAATAATGGTTGTCTCCCTCTGAACTGCTGAAGGGGAGAAGGTAATGTCTCTTCCTTCTTCTCAATTAGTTTGACTCCTTCTGAGTCAACTCATTCCTTCTGAAGTCTGAAGGATAAACATCTTCCTTTGTTGTTAACCTTCCTGGAACAACTGAAAGGAAACAAAACAAGAATATATCCTAGAGGAGATTCATGAGTACGTATATAGAATAAAAATAATTTAAGGATTGTTGTCACAGCTACAACACCTGCTTGTAATGTAGCAACCTTATAAATGTAGGTTAGAGGCATGATACTTAAAACAATCAAACCTGGAGTCTTCACTTCCAATGTCTTGTTCCTCTGAATGCATTAAGATCCCTCTGGATCCATGATTGCAGCAATGATTCCTTCCTCCTACAAGTACCCTCATGACAATGATTCAAATAATATATATGCAAGCGCATACCTAAGAGTGTACACCAATGGAGATTCTGCTTGAGAAAATGCCCTCATAATGATGCATTTTTTCATGATTGTTCATAACTCCTGGATATCAAGGTGTTTGGGTGCTATTTCCAAAGACAAAATGGATATCCTCCAACTATATGTTCCATAACATCAACCCTAAAGGGTACTTCATTCTTCACTTACTCGGCCTTAGAGTTTTACTGAGAATCACCCTCAATACAATATATTTCCTATGTTGCAATAATATTCTTTATTGATTTTCAACAACCCTCAATCCCCTTTGTTTCTTTTTGCCTCAAACCACTCTCTGTTGCCTCAACAAACCCTATTTCCTCTATCATCTTTAATGGATCTAATAGATCTTATATATTCCTTCAATTCCACTCAACAAACATCCCCATGTACATACTTGATATTCTCATAATTGTTTCAATACTTGCTCTGTCAGTAGCTTGCATAGTTTAGTCATATATGTGCACACTCCTTGTTATTTCAGTCATTGTTGTAGCAACCTTATTTTTCATTTTCATTTTCCTGTAGATGCTATGTATGTTGTTCTCAACAAATTATTTGCAGTACTATGGACTTCATGTTTATTCAACATTAACTTATGTCATATTCATTTTCATCTCAGATACAAAGTATTTTGATGATCACTTATCATTCAATGCACAAAAGATATTATTAAGGAATGCATCGCTAATTGTCACTCCCTTTAGACAGAGCTATAACACAATCACATTCTTGAAATCACTCTTCTTATTCTACTATAAATTTACCACATTGATGATCTCTCATTTACAGATCACAGTTTCATGAGATCTTCTCATCATTATCCAACCAATGGATACAACACAATTTTCTTGCTTACTCAATGTATCCATTTACATATCACTTATGCATCTAATTTGTTACAAACCCTTATCCATTTTGATCCTCTACGCACTCCATCTTCTACTTGCACATACATGTCCTCAATCACATATTCTTTGCTCTTCATATTCTTTTTCAGTTTGCTTCCTATCATAAGGTCACTTTAGTTCTGTGATAATATTGTTTCCAATAGCAGCTTGGATCTGTACCCAAATGTCACTTCAGACCTGTACTTTGCTTGCTACCTCAGACCTCATATTTAGGTTGAATACTACTTCAGATGTTTGTTGCCACAGGTCTGCAATTTCTTTGTTAGGTCTGTGTTTGCTAGGATAGGATTATCTTCCACTTGGAGATCCCTCTTTTCATCTCATCTTACCACAAGATTCTTCCTTTTGGGCTACAACAACCTTATACTTCACCTCAGAAAGGTATGGCCCTTTCCTCATTAGGGGTTTGTTGTTAGGGTCTTTTGTGGCAGCCTTAGAGGATCCTTTCCCTTGTTTCGGTCTCCTTTTAGGGTCTTCAACAAGGGTCAACCAAGCCTGGGGCCAACCTCAACCCTTGCCATGAATTTAAGAGGGGTTTGGCCTCAAATTTTACCACAGAATTTGAAAGGGAGATCTGACCCTCTTCCCTTTACACCTACAACAGATAGTTACTAGCCCTTACCTTCAAACTTGATGTGCAATGATCTTCTTCAAGTCTTCTCTGATACCATGTTGAATTTTCAATAAGCTATGGCTCATGCATTTACTTTAAATTTTATGTTTATCTTTTACTTGAACCATAAATACTGCAGAAAACCAAGATCACAAGAAGAATAACCATGCACAAGAACAAAAGAAGTATCTTGGGAAACTCTTCTCAACAAGGGAAGAAAACCCAACCAATCCTTTGCTATATTTTTCAAGAGAAAGACCTCCCACACCATCACCAAACCTAGCACACAAAAGGGTACTGTAATTCTCATAATTTCAGACCACAACTTCTGAAATCATGAGATGACACAATGTTAAGTGTATTTCCTCAATGGGGATTCACCTGTATTTATACAAGACTTATCACATCAAATGATGTGTCTATTGGCACAATAGGGCCGACCTCAATAACTCAAAATATAATTAATAATTACCATATTAATTATCTTTTACATTAATTATCTTTCACTTTACGGTGGGGCCGACCTGTACCCTTTACATCACAAATATGGTTACATGTAAGTTTGACTCTTGGAAAATATAGAAAGGGATATCATACACCCACTAGTGGTCAACCACTAGGGGCACATCCATCTGTTCTTAGCCACATGGACGTCAACATATCTATCTCACTGTGTCTAACAGGAGAATCACACTCACTAGTGCTCAGCCACTAGGATCACGTTCACCTATGATAAACCACATACACATCCTACTCAACATATATTCTATCTCACTGCGTCTCACAAGAGAATTATCTGGAGTACCACATCATCTCAACTCTCTGCACAGAGGAGACCAATACATCGTTTCATCTCCATCTCAGAGAGAACGGCACACCCGACTTGTGGGCTTCCTCACCCCACACAGGGGCACACATCGTTCCATCTCCATCTCAGAGAGGAACCACACACCCATCTCATGGGCACACCCAACTCATGGGCTTCCTCACCCGACATAGGGGCACACAACATTCCATCTTCGTCTCAGAGAGGAACAACACACCCATATAATGGGCACACCCAACTCATGGGCCTCCTCATAGGATGACTCACTCAGTCTGTGTCCTAGAGGATGTCTCACACAATTGTAATCATCAACAACTTCTTCTAGAGTCAAACTGAACAGGTGTTGCTTATCATGTCTGCTACTTCCAATGAAGAACATGGATAGATACTTCATAATCTTTACAAATTCTTCTTCAATGGATCATATCTTTGGGGATTAGGTCCCTCATAATCCCAACTTCATGCCTAAATGAGCAATATGCATGCTCTTCTTTTGGAATTATGTGATGAACTCCCTCCATCTGAGAGAGTCCATGCTTTCGTCTGTTGCATCTCTCTTTGCTTTCTGTAAAGTGTCACAAGCCTGTTATGGTTTCCTTTTGATTCTTGACTTCCTTTGAGTCTGACTCCTCTAAGTCTCTTTAAGTTTGTTTCTATCTATTCTGATTGTTTCCCATCTGGCAGTTGTGTCATTCTTATAAACTCATTTTATGACAACTTCCGCAAGGATTGTTCATCAAACATATTTCACAAGGGTACTTGCCCAGAACAAGAACAACAAGAGAAAACAAGAAATATTAATTTAGAGGAGATGTTAGTTCATCTTGCGAACAAGTACAATAAACATCTATTTCAATAGTATTGATTTGCGGTCAAGTATTCATTGCACCTAGAAATAATAAAATATTTCAAAGACTTATTTCATAGTTTGTAATGTAGCAACTACCACCCTTGATATATATAAATTTTAACAATTTAATCAAACCTGGAACCTAAAGCCTCACTTGCTATGGAGGGTGCACTTGTTCTTCTGAATGCACTGAATCCAAGATTACAACTTGGACAAGGTCTCTAGTACTTTCCCTGCAAACACACTCATGTTTTTCTAGATGATATAACTTAGATAACATATACAAGTGCATACCTATGAAACGTTGTAGCATCGCCCAACTTGTCTTCTAATCTAAAACTAGATACCATCTTGACAAGAAGAGATTAGAAACTCAATCAAAAGATTCAATGACTAGAAAAAGCTAGAAACTCTAAAATTTCAACTTTGAACATAAAATCAATTTGACCAGAAGTCAACCTTTGACTTTGACTTTTACCAATACCTTTGACTTTGACCAATCAAACTTTGACTTTGACTTCGACCAAAAATTCAAACTTGACGTTATTTCTAGTTGAGGGTACCAAGAGGTGTGTTAGGCTAGGGAACACTAAGAAGTCATGGAATTAGGTCAAATGATTCACCAGAAGCTCCCGAACACAAGGGTTAGGGTTTGTTGCAACTGCATAATCAGAAAACCTAGTTGAAGCTGTAACTGGTGCCACAACGAACTTAACGGATAAAATTTCCAATGTATCTTCTAGTGGTTAGACTGTCTGAAGATAGTGTGGGCCCATAAACTGTTAGGATAAAAGAGATGTGCTCGTTTTTCCATAGATAACAATATTTTCACCCAACCATAGACACACAACCACCCTCGAGCACCTTTAACCTTGACAGACAGAATAATTCTGGAAGCAGATCTTAAAACTAATAGCCAACCAAGGTAGTGTAACTCTCTCCAAGGATAACATACCAAACAAAAAGTCCAAAGCATAACCAAATCAGAAAGTCCAAACCATAACCAAAGACCAAAATCCTAGTTGCAATAGTTGTAGCTGCACTCCCTCTCCAAACTTGTGCACCACTAGTATTTATGCAGTTGTGAGAGTGTGAATGACAAATGAGCTCTAACACCCTCTTATTTATAGTTCTCTTTGTCACCTGTCCAGACCGACTTCTTCTTTTAGAGATTAGCACTTAAATATTAATTCTTTTATTGAGCCGACATGTCTTCTAGGGTTTCTACACATCTATTTAGGGTTTCTCTTTCTTCCCGGAATATTCTAGTCTCATCAAGGTTACGCGTAGAGGTTAATACCTCCCACGACTACCATGATATCAACACATAGGCCTATACAGGAAGGATGAAGCTCTGTGGCTCTAGTCAATAACTCGTATGTGTATGTGTGATTATTGATGGTGAAGGAAATAATTGAATGTCATTTATAAATAAGGATCCAATGCTATTAATTACTTGTCATGATTGGATCTTATTGTTTCCATTTCACTCATGTATTACACAATTTATGCTCGATTATTATTCATTTCTCTTTGGTGACTTACACAGTACATATGCTTTGTTATGTTCCATGGCATGAATTGTGAAACACAAGCACCATTGCTAAAAAATACTTGTTGTGATTGGTATCCTAGTGCTGACATTTGCCTTTTGTCTTAAGACATTTGTTATTTTTTATGATCCATATTCCTTTGGTGTCTTATACATGGTTTTGTTGTTGATTGCAACTTCATGAGACATTTTCCAGGTCATTCTCCTATGGACTGAGTTGAGACGATATGTGAGAGAGCTAATGTGATGGGTGTGTCATACTCCTATGGATTGAGTTGAGATGACGCATGGTCTCTATTCGTGCTCCTCTGGACTAAGTTGAGATGGTCTCCTGTCAAAATCCTATGGACTTGGTTGAGTCGACTTGAGATGGCTCTCGAGATGGTACTCCTATGGAATTAGTTGAGTTGATCTGTTGACAGTGACGTCCCTGTGGTTGAGCACAGGTGGACGTGTCCCTAGTGGCTGAGCACTAGAGGATGTGAGAGATCCTTTATATATTGTCTAAGATTAAGATTTTTTGTAACCCTAATTTGTATTGTGAAGGGTACAAGTCGGCCCCACCATGTCAAAGATAGTTAATATTGTGTAAAGATTAATTATATTTCTAAGTTGTACAAGTCGGCCCTATTGTGCCAATAGACACACCTATTGTAGTGTTAGGTCTTGTATATATAAGTGAGTAGATCCCCATTGTGGATCACTCATTCACACTTCATTGTAACATCTCTCAAGCTAAGTGTACGATTGAATTGCACACTTCTCTTAGGCGCAAGTTTCTAGGTCAAGGAGCACCCTCTTGTGTGCTCTAGGGTTCATGATGTGGGGGATATTCTCTTGACTCTATAGAAAATGATTGTTGGGTTTTTCCATTGATTGAGAAGGGTTTTACTAGGATAAACTCTTGTGTTCTTATGCATGGTTATTCTTCTTGTGATCTTGGTTACTGCAACACTTGTGTATGGTATTGCTGCATTTTTTTTATGGTTCAAGTACATGCTAAATTGAAATAAACCACATGTGCATGAGCTAAGCATTAAAATCAAACACGGTATCAGACCAGAGTTGTTGAAGAGCCATTGCACAAGCCATTGAAAAGCCAATTGTCACCTTCTTGGTGTAATTGCAAAAATGACCCTCCTTTTGCTAGTTTTTGCACCTTCCACTTGAACGTTGGGGATAAATTTTGCATAGGTATGTACAGCCTCCTTCAATGCACCTCCAACAACTCTCAGATTGCAAATCAGATTTTTATTTTTATTTTTGGCCTATAGGGTTTCTGTAGAATTTTGACCTCTAGGGTTTTTGCAGCTCATTGAAGGATTTTTTCAACTCACCATGGTTCTTCTGACTTTTTAAAGGATTATTGTTGGCAATCATAAGTCCAACAAAACCTAAGGTTGCTAGCCTAGCCTAGTCATTAGGTTTCCTAGCCTAGCCGTTAGGGTTTGTGAAGAATCTACAAACCATGAGGAACATAACTTTGGTGGAAAATATGCTTGATGGATCAAGCAACTTCAACGCCTGGAAATCAAGATTGCAAATCACTCTAGAAGAGGATGACCTATTGAGTTTGATAGAAAAGAATCTACTAGAAACAACTACCAATGAAGAGAAGGCTGATTGGAAGGCAGGTGATGTCAAAGCAAGGAAGATAATCATCTATTTAGTGAGAGATCATCTACTACCATGTATTCCTACCTTGAAAACAACTTATGAGATGCATTATGCATTGAAGAAGATGTTTGAGAGCAACAACGCAAACAAAGTTCTTACATTGAAGCACTAGCTTCAAAATATCAAGATGACGAAAGGTGACACCATTTCTACCTTCTTCATGAAGATTTCATAGATCAAAGATCAGCTAGGTACCATTGGAGAAACAACAACAGACATAGAACTTGTCATGATTACTCTCAATGCTCTTCCAAGACATTGGGAACCATTTCTTCAAAGTATCAGTGGAAGAGTAGATTTACCTGAGTTTGATTGTCTATGGATAGACTGCACTCAGGAGGAAACCAGACTTATAGCCAGAGGAATGCAAGACTCCCATCATGATGAAAATCAATCTCTTGCCTCTTATGGAAAGAGAGGAAGTTTTGACAAAGCATTCAAATACAAGCAAACTTCAGCAGCTCTGGGTCATGAACATAGAAAAGACATTTCAAGAATTCAATGTTTCATATGTGACAAGTATGGACACATTGCGAGAAATTTTCCTACCAGGAAGAAAGGAAGACAACATGCATCCACTACAGATGTCGATTCAGAACCACATCAGAGAGATGAAGACATAAAATATGAGGCATTCTTCTTCATATCTTAGCTTTCTCAGGAGGACCAAAAGCAAGATTGAGCATGATTGTAGTCTAAGGTAAGTTTAATACTACATTCCTTATTTGATTTCATCATTACTTTGTAGTTTCTTGCATTTTGATAATGAAGGGTATTATACCTGGTATGGGATCCCTTGTGACTTGGACCATTATCCCTAGTACGGGAGTCCAAATTTTCTTGGTTGGTTATTATCCTAGTACAAGAGGCCATTTTGGTTGTTATCCCTACGAGATACCATATTGGTTATTATCCTAGTACATGAGGCCAACAAAGTACTGTAGAGGCAGTAGAGGACCTGAGAAAACATGGGATGTCTCCAGGTTAGCAATAAAGGAAAAGGAAGATGCTTATCCTTCCGACTTCAGAGGGAGTCAAACTATTTGAGAAGAAGGAAGAGACAATACCTTCTCCCCCTTCAACAGTCCAGAGGGAGACCTTTACTAATCCAGTTGATCCTGTAGCTCCAGTTGGTGTTCCCAGAGACATTGTAGTAGGCCAAAAGAGGCCTACATGGGATCGACAGACTCTGTAGGAGGTAGAGGGACATGCAACTCCTCGTGGTACATTTCGAGAGAGCAAGAGACCACAAAGATTTTGGAGCTATGTTTCAGCTATGAGCCACATCATTGATACCGAACCTTCTTGTCATGGAGAAGCAACAGGTCAACAAGCTTGGCAAGATGCCATGACAGGAGAGTATCATTCCATCATGAAGAATGATCTGTGGGATATTGTTCCAAGATCGGAAGGGAAGTCTATAGTGACTTCCAAGTGGATCTATATGATCAAACATGTAGTTGATGGAAGTGTCGAGAAGTACAAAGCGAGATTCGTGGCTAGAGGATTCTCTCAGGTGGAGGGAATAGATTATGAGGAGACATTTTCGTCTGTTTCCCCATACACTTCCATCCATACAATTATTTCCCTAGTTGCATCCATGGGTTGGAAACTATATCATATGGATGTAAAGACAACCTTTCTCAATGCTAAGATTGAGTACGAAGTTTACAATGAGCAGCCAGATGGATTCGTGATACATGAGCAGAAATCTCATTTGTGCAAGTTGAAGACAACCCTATATGGACTAAAGCAGGCACCTCATGCTTGGTATGAGAAGATTGATGGATACTTGATGAGTTTGTCCTTAAACAAGAGTGTTGTTGATCCCAATCTATACTACCATATTGTTGGTGATGAGTGCCTGATTTTGGTCCTATACGTTGATGACTTATTCCTCACCGATTCAGAAAGTCTTATTGTTGAATGCAGGTGTGCACTGACTTCTAAATTCGAGATGAAGGACCTTGGTATGATGCACTACTTCTTGGGAAAATATATAGTGGAGATATTGAACAAATTCGGAATGATGGACTGCAACTCCATGCCTACATCGATGGTGATGAATTTGAAGAAAATGAACAAGGCTTACTGATTCAGGCGAGATTAATCCACATCTTTACACACAACTGATTAGATCATTGATGTATCTAGTTAGCACTAGACCTGATATATGCCATGCAATGAGTGTACTCAGTCAGTTTATGAGTCAACTGAGTTAGACACACTGGATAGAAACAAAGCATATGTTGAGATATCTACAAGGCACAATTGGTTATGGCCTGAGATATGCCTCCGATGTAGACATGAGATTGCAGGGATATGCCGATGCAAACAGGGCAGGGAGCATAATGGACTGAAAGAGAGCATCTGGTTGTTTTACTTTGGGATCTGCCATGGTTTCCTGGTGCAACAAGAGACAAACTTCTGTCGCTTTGAGTACCGCAAAAGCAGATTACATTGCATTATGTGTGGCTTTGCAAGCTCCTTGTAGACTTATTTGGTCATGAGATGGATTCCACCGTTATCCATTGCGATAACCAGAGCTGTGTGAAGCTCTCTGAGAATCCCGTGTTTCACGATAAATCGAAACACATTGAGATCAAATACCATTATATCAGAGATATGGTGCAGAGGAAAGCAATACATGTGAAATACCTTTCTACACACGATCAAGTTGCAGATGTCTTCACCAAACCGCTTGCCAGGACGAAGTTTGAGTACTTCCGTGAGAGACTTGGCCTGGTGGAGAATGCCTCCCTAGCTGAGAGGGAGTGTTGTTGATTGCAACTTCATGAGACATTCTTCAGGTCATTCTCTTCTGGACTGAGTTGAGACTATCTGTGAGAGAGCCCATGTGATAGGTGTGTCATACTCCTTTAGACTGAGTTGAGATGACGTGTGGTCTCTTGTCATGCTCCTCTAGATTGAGTTGAGACGACTTGAGATGGTCTCCTATCAGACTCATATGGACTTAGTTGAGTCTACTTGAGATGACTCTCTGGATGGTACTCCTATGGACTTAGTTGAGTTGATCTGTTGAGAGTGATGTCCTTATGGCTGAGCACAGATGGACATGTCCCTAATGGTTGAGCACTAGAGGATGTGAGAGATCCTTGATATATTGTCTAAGAGTAAGATTTGTTATAACCCTAATTTGTATTGTGAAGAGTACAAGTCGGCCCCACCATGTAAAAGATAATTAATATCGTGTAAAGATAAATTATATTTATGAGTTGTACAGGTTGGCCCTATTGTGTCAATATACACACCTATTGTTGTGTTAGGTTTTGCATATATAAGTGAGGAGATCCCCATTGTGGATCACTCACTCACACTTCATTGTAACATCTCTCAAGCTAAGTGTACAGTTGAATTGACCACTTCTCTTAGGCACAAGTTTCTAGTTCAAGGATCACCCTCTTGTTTTCTCTAGGGTTCATGGTGTGGGGGATCTTTTCTTGACTCTATAAAAAAGGATTTCTAGGTTTTTCCCTTGATTGAGAAGGGTTTTCCGAGGATAAACTCTTGTGTTCTTGTGCATGGTTATTCTTCGTGTGATCTTGGTTATTGCAACACTTGTGCATGGTATTGTTGCATTGTTTATGGTTCAAGTACATGCTAAATTGAAATAAACCACATGTGCATGAGCTAAGCATTAAAATTCAACAAGTTTATGCTATTTTATGTTCTAATGTCATCTAAACTCCTATATAAGACACATAATGTAAACATAACAATGGGCCTTTGCCATCCCCATCCCCTTTGTTTGAGGTACAAGAAAATGGTGGCACCAATCCCCTATCACTTCTTTAAGTACAATAAAATCATGGTACCCATCCCCTACCAATAGAACAAAATGCTATAATTGACTATCCTTTTCCTATATCTAGTATTCTCCCCACGTTATCATTTTATGTGGCATTCCATGTAAGCATTTTTTGTATAGACTTTATAGTAGAAGTAGTTGCATCATGATATTGGGCGCACCAAGTTAATTATTTTCATGAGGTGTTTTTCATGTATCCAGGATTATCTTCCAATTTTATTGTGCAAATTTGTAATGTTTATGTTATAGAAAATTGTTTTTCTTGTTTTGGATGTGTTTGTTAATTAATTTTTTTTACTTGATCTAAAACCATTTCTCATGGTTCCAATTCACCTAGAAGACAAATTTGGTATACTTTTACAATTTATTACACTTTAGGAAAACCAAATTTGGGTGCATAGGTCTATACAAGAAGGGTGGAGCTATGCAGCTCTAGTCAATGACTCGTCTATGTAGGTACGATTATTGGTGGTGAAAGCAACAGTTGAATGTCATTTACAACCAAGGATCCAATGTTATGAGTTACTTGTCATGATTAAATCTTGTTGTTTTCATTTCACTCACGTCTTACACAATTTATGCTATGTTATGTTCCATTTCTCTTTGGAGTCTTACAGATTGTTTATGTTATGCTATGCTATAATTTCAATCTAATGAGTCTTAGAGAACCAAAGTCACTTTGATCTTAACTACAATTTCAATCCTTCCTTACTTGGTCCCCTATCATCAACAATTTTGTAGGAAGACTAAATGTCATGCATGTTAAGATATTTAGACACTTAGGAGTTAGTTAAACTATACTATGTCTAATGTGTCGTTAGGTAAAAATGTGTTTCTTTAGAATGTATTAGTATGCATTTGTAGTTGGGAAATCCGATGATCACAATAAGTTCCCGACATAGAGTGATCTGAAAGTTCATATTCTCCTCAATCTTAACGACTATTGATATGTGGCTTAACACTCGATTGGTCCATGATCTTCATTTAAAGAAAATGGAGAGTCATTTGTTGATGATCGATTGTGATAAACTCTCTTGTAAAATCTCTCTATAATTTTTTTCTTTTGCATTAATAAACTACTCCAAGTGGCCGCGTTCGTTGGGGCCGTAGATGTTTCCACGTAGGGGTTTTACCATGTCAAAACATCGGTGTGTTAATATTTGATTTGGCTGTGTGAGTGGTTACTGAAAGTGTTCGTCCTTTGTTGGAATACCTGTGTTGTGGAACAATGCAAAGGACAAGGCAAAATAATAGATAATATTTCTTCATGGTTCATCACATGACCAAACTACTAGGAAGTTCTATAAATTTCTCAAGGATCTAGCAATGTTGTGGTTAACAAGTTTGTTGTTGCAACATTGTGGATGAATGAGTAGTTATTTTAGTTTTAAAAATGTATGTTTTATATGATTCTAGAGATTGTCATTAATTTTGAAATCAAAATTCTAGTAAAGGAGTCTGTATGTTCTTAGGGTGAAATATACTTAAATTCATTCAAAAGTTAAATTGTCTTGACTAATTGAGCTGGTGGGAATTGACAATTGCCTTTTTAAAATTCATTCAAAAGTTAAGTTGCCTTTTTTTTTAAATTCCTTCATATAGTAATACATGGAAAGACTTGTAATGGTTCTCTTGTTATTTTTATCATAGACTCCTACATTTTAAGCAACCTTCTAAGCATTATGGAATTTGGCTACATCATAAATCACAATGAAATCCCTACGTAGTAGCATTTTGTTTTCTATTTATGCTTCATTGAAGCTATAACTTCTTGACTTTGTTATGCACATCCAATTTTCTCCCACTCATCAGGGAGTTAAGAAAAAAAACACAATTAATTTTAAAACAACTCAGATTCTATGGTTACGAGAGATATTATAATAGATATTTAATTCCCTATCAATTCAAAGCATTGTTGTGTTGTAAAATCGTCCCATATGCTTTTACTATAAACATTTCTCACTCTATACTGATACACATACCAAGTATGCACATACAATTTAAAATTTTGGAGATATTCTTGTTTAGCATGAAGGAGATTTATATAGCCACATTTATGGTTGCATAACACATATATAAGGAACATTACCAATGATTACTAATTTTACTTAACTAAATAAATATGAAACACAATTAATTAAATAAATAAAATTAAACCTGGCAGATAATTATTACTTGTCAAACTAAAATATATAATAAAGAGATTATTAATATAATGTACAAGTTTTAATTAATAATTAATAAACATAGGTTGATAATTAGACAAATGAAAATAAGGGGATGAAAGTTAAACTTGGCAGATAATTATTTGTCAAACTAAAATATATAATAAAGAGATTATTAATATAATGTACAAGTTTTAATTAACAATTGATAAACATAGGTTGATGGTTAGACAAATGAAAATAAGGGGATGGAAGTGCATTGTTTAACATTTAGATTTAAAAATCAAATATCCATGTCACATAAAATTTAAATTGTTATTTCTTTTTTTCTAATGTATGAGCTTTAGTATGTTAATACGTTTAAATTATTTTGATGTTTTTACAATAAAATATTCTCATCTAATAAGTTTCCTTTGTTAAATCCCATCAACTAACTAGCTTTTAATTTACAGAAAATATTCTCATCTAATAAGTTTTCTTTGTTACATCCCATCAACTAACTAGCTTTTAATTTACAGAAAATAGGTTGTATGACCCATTTCCAAGACTTTTTTACTGTGTTTTTCTTTTTTTTCCATTTTTACCATGTTTTAATTTGTAGACTATGAGATGTTTTTCCTGTCCTTGGGCATATCTCCCAATTAGGCAGTGCAAGTTTACAATATTAACATTGTAGAAAAGATGATGCAAGTTCATAAAATTAACATTACAGAAAATTATTTCTGTTTTGGGATGTGTTTATTAATTTTAAAAATGTACTTAATCTATAACAGTCTTTCATGATTCACTTGAGAGACAATTTTGGTCTACTTTCACACATCATTATTCTTTAAAAAAAAAAACATCATTATTCTTTAAAAAAAAACAAATTTGGTGCATAGATTTATACATGAACAGTGATATAGCCATTGCCAAAGTAAGAGCACTTCATATTTTCCTAACACTTCCGAGACATTTAACACAAACACTAATCATATCCATTGGATAAGAGAAGACCTAAATATCATTAATGCAAGAAGAACAAATGCTTATTCAAGCATAAAGAACTTTCATATTTTTGTGACACTCATGAAACATTGAACAGAAGCACTTATCCATATTCACTCGATAAGAGAAGACCTAAATATCATTATTGCGAGAAAAGAAAATGTTTATTCAAGAATGTAAGACTTGGAATCAAGATTGGTCCAAATAGCTAGCCACGTTATTAACCTATAAAAGAATTGCACAAACAAATAAACAGAAATAAATCTCTTACATAAAGATTCTTTAATATTTTCTGTTAAAGTTGAAGTCAATTAATTTGAATAGAAGGATTTTAATGGACCATTAAAATAGGCTGAATAGTACTCTGCACTTTTTTATTTGGACCTATTTTATTTAATTGATATATATATAGAGAGAGAGAGAGAGAACAAGAGCTCTCACAAAATACCCCTTTGATCTAATGTGGATGTTTGTTTATGCATTGCATTTGAACTGTAAGAACTCACATTATGCATAAATAAAAAAACATCTGTACATAACATCACAATAACATGTAATTCCTTCACACAATTATGCACATACCCTATGCATAAATTGCATTTGAACTGTAATAACTTACGTTATGCATAAATAAAACAACATCTGCACATAACATGTAAATCCTTCACACAATTATGCACATACCCTATGCATAAATTTAAGAAGCATTTCAGGGTATTATAATCACAAAAAATTGTAGAGTTACATTCTTAGAGAGATTGAAATTTTCAATTTAAACTGATCTTATGGAAAGCAATAAATAGCTGTAAAATTAAAATTGCATGATTCGCAATGTTTACTCCAACAACACACTATTGCTGTTGCACTCTTTTAGCTATCAATATAGTTTATGCTTTAGTCCATTTATGATTTTCATTTTGTTTTCTATTTTATAGACTCAACTCCTTTTCACTGTCAGGATCCAGAATCTCGAACCTGCCACAAAAAAAATTAATCTTGATTTTTGAATAGCTAACTTGTAAAGCAGTGAAGTCACAACCACTATTTTTGTAGTATCTAAATATAATTTTATGGTAGCAACAGGCATTGATGCTTTAGAGGTAAAATTTATTGTTTTTGAATATGGCACTATGGTAGCAATCACTTTAGAGTCTGAGGGTTTTAGACTTATCTTTACTTAATCCTGGCCTTTGTTAATAGTTTTACAAAGATTTTCTTTCTGGGATTGCCTTCCATACTTTCGCCCCGCATACTGAGTGTTTGGAGAAATACACAAAGCTTTTTACAAATGCTTCAAGAACTTTCCATTTGCCATGATCTTTTCTAAATTGGACAGCTTCAAACATGAGGCCAGAAACCCAATGATCCTATAAGAACCTGTTACAATGGCATACATTATGCTCGGGAAATGATTAAAAAGTGATGTAATTTTCCAGTAGAAAAGATACAGCACCACCTGATAGAAGAGTAAGCAATGTTGCTGTATGCTCCTTGTCAATTATGGTATGAGAATCTGAGCACTTCTCCAGGAAATATTTACTGAAAATGATCAATACTCATGCACGGAATAAATCCAAGCTATCCAAATTGGATTACTGGACAGCCAATATAGATTCCCTCTACTGGTTTGTACGAGCACAATGCTGAGTACACAATTTGAACAGTGAAGACGACAAATGGATGCACAAATTTGTTCTCCTGGAACCCCTTTGTTAATCCATAATATAATCAGTTACTAATCTAATGACAAACCAAGAGAACATTTTATTAAAATCCACCAAGGCTGTACCGTGTTATCATTCAAGGCATATTGGAAAACATGTACCCTTTGATCGATTAGATATCATGTTTATGGTTTTCCACCTCGCCTGCAAATAAATCAGACATATAAGTCAATGTGATTATTTAGTGTCAAATCTGCATAAACTAATAACATGATTTCTAGTGGCATTTTTCTTCACCAAGTTAAGTCAGGCTGATGTGGTACAAAATGCCTGCTAACTTGAAGTGACAAATTTATAAGTGCCTTTATATTTGAAAGCAAGTACCGTTTGTCTACATGACAGAATAACCTGGTCCACCACCTCCCTCTGGTACAGTCCACTCAATATTCTGTTTTGGGTCTTTTATGTCACAAGCCTGCAAAATTAGAAAATGATGAATATCAGTAGGGCTTCATGTTAGAAAATTGCAGAAAAAAAACATTCACATGCATCCTGGAAAATAATGTCATCGATGGAGATATTAATAAAGGCTTTCATTTCATAAACTATGTTAATGGATCTGCCATTGGAGGATCAGGGATCCACGTTTCCACCAATATGGATCTGCTATGGGCCC
>ML785271.1:1298442-1319833 GCA_009831015.1 Picea engelmannii
AGGTGCATGAAAGATGATATACCCCTGTCCTTGCAACAACTCTTAAAACGATTTTGTAAGTAGGATGGCAGAGTGAGTAAGAACAACTTTATAAGAGCATCCTCTCCTCCCAACTTTATCTCGCTCAAATACTCCAAAAACTTTACTATGTGTGGAGCTGGGAGGCCCAAAAACGTTGGAGAGTTGTCTAGCCATTTTGTATCAAAGTAATTTGGGTATCCTTGAAAACTTCTGAAATCAATACTCGGATACATTTGTTCCCAGTGTGCCATGATCCCGATTCCCATAACTTGAAAATATCACAGAAAGTAATATGGCACCCTAAGAAATATTAGTGGAGTCGCCAGATAGTTTTCCTAAAACTACCAAAGAAAAGGGGAATAAAAGTCTAGTGGAGTCCCAAGGTAAGCTTGTAAGAGAAAGGTCTTTGAGTTAAGGCTTACCAAAATATTTGTCGTTGAGTAAGATTGACTCAGTGTTCCCCGGCAACGGCGCCAAAATGTTATCGCGCAGTTTGTATTTTAGGTCACAGGCTATAGGATGGTGGAAAAACTGGCGTAACTGGAACCTTCCCCACCCAATGTCACCTAGATGGCGAGGTTCATTTTGTTTAGGGAGGTTATCCCAGGGGAGACGTCCCCGGTAACCTGGGGTTTGAAGAGGCAAAGAATAAAAGGTCAAGAGTTAAGGTTCCCTCCTCGCAGGTTACCACCAGTACCAGATAATCCGGCTAATCAGCCAATAAAGAAGTGAAGTCCCTGTTGAAAACACCTGCCTGGAACAAGATGACAACAATACAATATTTGCAGGCTATAACTCAAAGGGTTAGTACTTCTTAACTATCTGATTTCAATTTATAAGCAATACAATAGACAAAATGAAGTCAACGTTCTGCTAAATAGCCTATAGAAGATCACCAATTCATCAATGTCTACGAAATTGACCAAGCCAACAGTATTTCTAATCAACAATTGTTCAATAAATGTTTAATGTCATCAATTTAATTGCTTATTAAATGGTCAAAAGGGTTGTTGCGTCAGGTATGACGTCAGCCCTAGTTAGTGGCGTTAGGGTTAGTTA
Source organism: Picea engelmannii (assembly GCA_009831015.1). Classification (NCBI taxonomy): domain Eukaryota; kingdom Viridiplantae; phylum Streptophyta; class Pinopsida; order Pinales; family Pinaceae; genus Picea; species Picea engelmannii. Next base: position 1,299,523 of record ML785271.1, read on the forward strand.
GGGTTTCAAAAATGAAAGTTTTAAAAGATGATTTAGCACACTACAAGATCAACTTTGGAGAAAATACCAATGCCTTAGGGTAAATGGAGTCAAAGTAAGGGCAAAAGGTCTCGAGAGGACTTAAATTTAGAGACTAGAAGGTAGGGTTCCAAGGTGCTACAATGGCAGGGCCCTAGAATCAAAACCCTAAGGGAAGGAGGCTCACTCCAGTGTTGCTTAAGCAAGGCCTCGTGCTCCTTCCTCTTTCTCTAGATACACTTGGCAAAATGGATAGCTTCAAAGTACAGATTTAAGGGAGAAGGTGTTGCAATGGCAAGGCCCTCAAAGCCTAGGAGGTGAAAACCCTAGGTTTTGTCCAGTTAGGCCTAGGATGTCTCCTCTTTTCAACTTATAACCTCAACGCTAGCTCAAAAAAAGGGAGAAAAGTGTAGCAACGGCTAGGCTATATCTTCCTTTATCAATGGCTAAAACAATTTCTCAAACAAGGGGACATATAGCAATTACCTACTTGTGTGCTTGATACCTAGGGTTTCAAGATTCAACAATATAATAGCAAAATGTAAGAAATTAAGCCTACAATCATTCACTTAAGAAGTTTTGATGAAAAATTCACTTACATGACATGAAGAAAGCATAATAAAACCCTAGTTGTAAACCTTCCTTGAGAGAAACACCATATATGCCAAGAGAAATCCTCCAAGAAGAGTTGTGCCTCGCTTGAAACACCAAAAATACCAAACAAAATGCTAAAAGATAGTCTCTCACGAGAGAGTGAGTTGTGTTATGTCCAAAATGAGGAAAAACGTCCTCAATATATATCAATCCATGACCTTTCAATTAAAAAATAGGTCATTAAAACAACCGACAAGGCTGACTACAAAATTTACATTGTTTTTACATTAATTGCTAGAAAAGTGACATAATATGAGCAAAAGGTGGGACGTCAAGCCCTTTTGAGGGAGATGTTGGCCCTTCTTGGGAAAATCCAGCATCCAAAAGTGAGACGTTGACCCTTCTAGGGCATCCTCCAAGATGCCACACGTGCCAATAACCTCAACACACTGCCACATGCTCAAGATAACGTCCAGCTCTCCTAGGTGACGTCTTGTCCATCAAGGGGCAAACGTTCCATCTGAAGTGGGTGATTCCCCCTAGGTCAGGCTTAGCCAAAGTGTCAAGGGTAGAACGTCCTTCTTTCTTCATGTGAAAAGGCTCATTGTAACGTTATCTTGTCTCTGCCATCCCAGCAACCATATGATGGGCTCTTTAGCCCCATGGAGGTCTGAGCTAATCATATCCCCATGTGTATCGGTCCACTGCTACCTGTCCATCGGGTATGGTCCTGCACATCAAAAACTTTGCCCTCCATGGGCTCATTAGTCCTCGAGATCATAGCAATGTCAATCATATCTCATCATTAAATTTATCAAATACATGCATAAAACCCCTAGCAATCATCTAATAGCTCAAAGACATTACACTGATCTACTATACAAAGTGGAAGAAATAGACAGGACAACCTATTGGGATAGTATCCATAAGAAGAAGAAAGTTTCCACAGAAGATTATTCAAGCCATGTACATGAAGTGATATGGTCTAAGGATGTCCAGTCATAGTGAAGACCAAGGGTAGGTATTGTCCGTGGGTGCCTTTGTGGGAGGTGAGTTGTACCCGTCATGGATGCACTTTTTTCCAAGCCCCTTTATTGCCTTTATTCTTCTTTTATTTATTGTTTTTTCTTCCTTTTTTACTTCAAAGTCTGACCAGAGGACACTACCTTGGCGTGCTGGCCAGAGCTGACAGTGTTACCCACTAGTATTTTCGCATAAATGATAAGGTTGGTTCGTGATAAGACCCCCTTTCTCTTGGCCATGCAACCAAGGGTCATTGCCCTGGCGTGGTGACCAGATAATGGAAACGTCATACTGCTAGATACCTATGAACATAATGAGCCGGCTCATGATGAGACCTCCCATCCTCTTGGTTAGGCCTTTTTTTGTTATTTTTCTTTGGGTCCCTTTTGTTTCTTATCGAGAGGCCTTTTATTTCCTTCTCGGGGATCCCTGGGCGAGGCATCTCTAGGTTTTATTTCCTATGGATTTTATCTTTTAAAAGCTTCTTTTACCCCCTAGGTCTTTAGCCCCTTCTTCCCATAGGACAAAGTGTAACCCCTCAAATAGGTCATCCTAATGCCTGGACCAGGGGAATGGGATGGATGTATGGGAGATAAGATGTAAAGTGATAGTATGGTGGGAGCAGACGATGGCTCTTCAAATCCCCCTTGGTGGCTAACCAAAACCCATGTATACAAGCTTGCTAGGGCACCCCATTAATCCCCCCAACAATGGTCAAGTGGGTTAGTGTAAGATCCAAGCAGTTATCAGAAACGTAAGGAACTTGATGCATATATAAGAAAGTTATAATGATCAAACATGATACTTGAACCAATTACCTCATGGAGCAAGAGTCTTTTCTGATGCAAGTTCAAGCCGATGGTGATGGATGTTGCTGCTGTTGACAGGACAAATCTGGCGAAGAAGAAGAAGGAGGGGCCTTCCAGGGCCATGCTCAAGTCAATCCTGCTCTCGGTACTCCATGTCTAGGACCTATGGGCCTCGAGACATGATCTCCTAGTTATCCCTAGAAAATGGGGATAACATCTGGCTCCAACTCGAGGACATGTGCTCACCATAGAGCGCATGAGAACCTCATCATCTCTGGCATAAACCTGCAGACCTGCTCACACTTGAAAAGAAGCATCAACAACAAAGGTGGGGTGGTATTGCCACCCCACAAATATAGATATATGTATATAAAGTAATCATGAATGCGAATAGAAAGTGAAACACTTACTTGTACTTACATTTTGGCTACATGTTGGTGTAGTCAAACAACCAGTGAAGCCAACCTAACAACGTTCCTTGATACCTGCCTTTGTGCTTCATCATAAACCAAAACAGTGATAAATCAAGCACAAAATTGTCATGAGTTAGAATATATATCACATCATCAGGAATCTCAAAGTCTAACTCATGGAGGCGGGTGGGAGGAATAAAATCCTTCCAAGTCCATCTCTGAGGAAAGTATTCAATCCACTTCAAGAAAGGGTCATGAAAAATGCAAGGTTCAGACAACTGACCAAAAGGGTCTGCAAACTGTCTCCTAGGACATCCTCACACTCTGAAGTCAAGGAAGGGGTCAACAAAGATCTAGTAGACGACTCGCAAGCTATCAAGGGAAAGTTGAAGAACTAGGATAACTGACTCAAACTTGTGGTACCCAACCAACCCTTGGAGTCTAGGGTTTTCCTAGGAGGAAACTCAACAAAAAAAAGGTACTTCCCAACTACACCTTTAATAGAAAAGCACGGTAAAGTAATAACAGGTGGCTGGAACGAAAAGTCAGGAGAAACTTTCTTTAGGCAAATGATGTCCTTACTTGTATCAAAATTTGAGCACAGTGGTGGATGGCAATCATATTCATGAAAAAAGTCCAAGTGCTCAAAAGGGTACTCATCAAAAATCTCAAGGTAAGACTGAAAATCATCAGGAGAATGAGGTACTAGGTCATCCTTGGTTTTTTGAAAAGTACGGGTAAAAATCTCATCTCCTTGTTGCCATTGGTCTGAAGTAATCTGTTGTAACAATTGCAAGGGAAACAACTAGAAATGACTCTCAGTGTCATAGATGGGATCCAGGTCATAACCAATTATAACCTACCTACGTCTCCCAACATGTATGAACTCATCAATGTTATCAATAGTGTCACTATTTGAAAATTGATTCTCCTCCTCCTCATTTTCTTCATCATAAGGTAAAGCTATATCAAAAACTAAGGGAGGAAGGTAACTTATTGTTTCTCTTTGTGCAGGGACTTCGAGGACCTCGATGTTTTCATCATGTGTCATTGTTTCATCCTCATGGATTACCACTTCCTCTTTAGTTGTGCAGCTCGGAAGATCATATACTTTGGGGAACCCCATTCCTCCTTCATCTGAGTCATAGAACAAGGTATCATCAAAAGAATAAAAATGACTTACCTCATTCTCTTCATCTTGTGCAGGAGGGACATGACCTTGGAGATCTTCATCAGACTGAGGAGTGATTACTGGTGCTTCATCCTCATAATTCATGTCTCTGGTTATATCTTCGTTGCATTCTATTGGATCATGGGAGAGGTCTTGCTCCTCTTCAAGGGGTTGATAATGGTCTTCATAAACCTCGTCTTCTATATCAGCAGATTCTTGGTATTGATCATGATAAGCTCTCCTGAGATCTTCTACAATCTCAGTGGTGAATCCTTTGTGGTGTAAGGTTACCATGAGGTTTTGAAGGACATCTTCATACGTTTGGCAATCTGGCTTAGTAAGGTCTATAAACCTATTGATGAGGTGCATGAAAGATGATATACCCCTGCCCTTGCAACAAATCTTAAAATTATTTTGTAAGTAGGATGGCAGAGTGAGTAAGAACAACTTTATAAGAGCATCCTCTCCTCCCAACTTTATCTTGCTCAAATACTCCAAAAAATTTACTATGTGTGGAGCTGGGAGGCCCAAAGACATTGGAGAGTTGTCTAGCCATTTTGTATCAAAGTAATTTGGGTATCCTTGAAAACTTTTGAAATCAATACTCAGATACATTTGTTCCCAGTGTGCCATGATCCCATAACTTGAAAATATCACAGAAAGTAATGTGGCACCCTAAGAAATATTAGTGGAGTCGCCAGATAGTTTTCCTAAAACTACCAAAGAAAAGGGGAATAAAATTCTAATGGAGTCGCCAGGTAAGCTTGTAAGAGAAAGTTGTTTGAGGCAAGGCTTACCAAAAGATTTGTCGTTGAGGAAGATTGACTCAGTGTTCCCCGGCAACGGCACCAAAATGTTATCGCGCAGTTTGTATTTTAGGTCACAGGCTACAAGACGGTGGACAAACTGGCGTAACTGGAACCTTCCCCACCCAATGTCACCTCGATGGGGAGGTTCTTTCTGTTTAGGGAGGTTAGCCCAGGGAAGACGTCCCCGGTAACCTGGGGTTTGAAGAGGCAAAGAATAAAAGGTCAAGAGTTAAGGTTCCCTCCTTGCAAGTTACCACCAGTATCAGATAATCCGGCTAATCGGCTAATAAAGAAGTGAAGTCCCTGTTGAAAACACCTGCCTGGAACAAGATGACAACAGTACAATATTTGCATGCTATAACTTAAAGTTTTAGTACTTGTTAACTATCTGATTTCAATTTATAAGCAATACGATAAACAAAATGAAGTCAACGTTCTGCTAAATAGCCTATAGAAGATCACCAATTCATCAATGTCTACGAAATTGACCAAGCCAACAGTATTTCTAATCAACAATTGTTCAATAAATGCTTAATGTCATCAATTTAATTGCTTATTAAATGGTCAAAAGGGTTGTTGCGTCAGGTATGATGTCATCCCTAGTTAGTGGTGTTAGGGTTAGTGAGGGTTTCAAAAATGAAAGTTTTAAAAGATGATTTAGCACACTACAAGCTCAACGTTGGAGAAAATACCAGTGCCTTAGGGTAAATGGAGTCAAAGTAAGGGCAAAAGGTCTCGAGAGGACTTAAATTTAGAGACTAGAAGGTAGGGTTCCAAGGTGCTGCAATGGCAGGGCCCTAGAATCAAAACCCTAAGGGAAGGAGGCTCACTCTGGTGTTGCTTAAGCAAGGCCTCGTGCTCCTTCCTCTTTCTCTAGATACACTTGGCAAAATGGCTAGCTTCAAAGTACAGATTTAAGGGAGAAGGTGTTGCAATGGCAAGGCCCTCAAACCCTAGGAGGTTAAAACCCTAGGTGTAGTCTAGCTAGGCCTAGGACGTCTCCTCTTTTCAACCTATAACCTCAACGCTAGCTCAGAAAAAGGGAGAAAAGTGTAGCAACGACTAGGCTATATCTTCCTTTATCAATGGCTAAAACAATTTCTCAAACAAGGGGACCTATAGCAATGACCTACTTGTGTGCTTGCTACCTAGGGTTTCAAGATTCAACAATATAATAGAAAAATGTAAGAAATTAAGCCTACAATCATTCACTTAAGAAGTTTTGCATGAAAAATTCACTTACATGACATGAAGAAAGCATAATCAAACCCTAGTTGTAAACCTTCCTTGAGAGAAACACCATATATGCCAAGAGAAATCCTCCAAGAAGAGTTGTGCCTCACTTGAAACACCAAAAATACCAAACAAAATGCTAAAATATAGTCTCTCACAAGAGAGTGAGTTGTGTTATGTCCAAAATGAGGAAAAACATCCTCAATATATATCAATCCATGACCTTTCAATTAAAAAATAGGTATTTAAAACAACCAAGAAGGCTGACTACAAAATTTACATTGTTTTTACATTAATTGCTAGAAAAGTGACATAATATGAGAAAAAGGTGGGACGTCAAGCCCTTCTGAGGGAGACGTTGGCCCTTCTTGGGAAAATCCAGCATCCAGAAGTGAGACGTTGGCCCTTCTAGGGAATCCTCCAAGCTTCCACACGTGCCAATAACGTCAACACACTGCCACATGCTCAAGATATCGTCTAGCTCTCCTAGGTGGCGTCCTATCCATCAAGGGGCAAACGTTCCATCTGAAGTGGGTGATTCCCCCTAGGTCAGGCTCAGCCAAAGTGTCCTGTGTGGAACGTCCTTCTTTCTTCATGTGAAAAGGCTCATCGTAACGTTGTCTTGTCTCTGCCATCCCAGCAACCATATGATGGGCTCTTCAACCCCATGGAGGTCCGAGCTAATCATATCCCCATGTGTACCGGTCCACTGGTACCTGTCCGTCGGGTATGGTCCTACACATCAAAAACTTCGCCCTCCATGGGCTCATTAGTCCTCGGGATCATAGCAATGTCAATCATATCTCATCAATAAATTTATCAAATACATGCATAAAACCCATAGCAATCATCTAATAGCTCAAAGACATTACACTGATCTACTATACAAAGTTGAAGAAATAGACAGGACAACCTATTGGGCTAGTATCCATAAGAAGAAGAAAGTTTCCACAGAAGATTATTCAAGCCATATACATGAAGTGATATGGTCTAAGGATGTCCAGTCATAGTGAAGACCAGGGGTAGGTATTGTCCGTGGGTGCCTTTGTGGGAGGTGAGTTGTACCCGTCATGGATGCACTTTTTTCCAAGCCCCTTTATTTCCTTTATTCTTCTTTTATTTATTGCTTTTTCTTTCTTTTTTACTTCAAAGTCTGACCAGAGGACACTGCCTTGACGTGGTGGCGAGAGCTGACAGTGTTACCCACTAGTATTTTCACAGAAATGATAAGGTTGGCTCATGATAAGACCCCCTTTCCCTTGGCCATGCAACCAAGGGTCATTGCCCTGGCGTCGTGACCAGATAATGGCAACGTCATACTGCTAGATACCTATGAACATAATGAGTCGGCTCATGATGAGACCTCCCATCCTCTTGGTTAGGCCTTGTTTTGTTATTTTTCTTTGGTTCCCTTTTGTTTCTTATCGAGAGGCCTTTTATTGCCTTCTCGGGGATCCCTGGGCGAGGCATCTCTAGGTTTTATTTCCTATGGATTTTATCTTTTACCAGCTGCTTTTACCCCCTGGGCCTTTATCCCCTTCTTCCCACAGGACAAAGTGTAACCCCTCAAATAGGTCATCCTAATGCCTGGACCAGGGGAATGGGAGATAAGATGTAAAGTGATAGTATGGTGGGAGCGAACGATGGCTCTTCAAATCCCCCTTGGTGGCTAACCAAAACCCATGGATACAAGCTTGCTAGGGCACCCCGTTAATCCCCCCAACAATGGTCAAGTGGATTAGTGTAAGATCCAAGCAGTTGCCATAAATGTAAGGAACCTGATGCATATATAAGAAAGTTATAATGATCAAACATGATACATACCATGATACCTGGACCAATTACCTTATGGAGCAAGAGTCTTTTCTTATGCAAGTTCAAGCCGATGGTGATGGATGTTGTTGTTGTTGACAGGACAAATCTGGCAAAGAAGAAGAAGGAGGGGCCTTCCAGGGCCATGCTCAAGTCAATCCTTCTCTCGGTACTCCATGTCTAGGACCTGTGGGCCTTGAGACATGATCTCCTAGTTATCCCTAGAAACTGGGGATAACAATACCAAAGTTTAACTACAAGTTGTGTCTAATGAGTTTTCGTTCATGAAAAGGCCTATAAAATAATGCAAGAATAAATCCGAATAGTAATGTGAAAATAATTAACATCATACGCCCAATATTATGATGTAATTATTTCTTTATAAGTGTATACCAAAAATGTCTACATGGAAATCCACATAAAAGGATAATGTGGGGAGCATGTCGAGTATAGGAAAAGGATAAGTATCGGTTCTAGCATTTTGTTCTGTTGGTATGGGATGTACCACCATTTTCTTATACTACAATGATGAGGGATGTGTACCACCATTTTATTGTACGTCAAGTAGCAATAGGGGATGGGGAGGTCTCATTGTTATGTATGTGTTCCCTATCTTATGTAGGAGGAGTTAATATGCCATTGGAGCATAAAATAACATAAATCGTGTATAAGACCATGAAGGAAGATGGATCATAAAAAATAACAAATGTCTTAAGACCTGAGGAAAATTCCAATAGAAATATACCAATCACAAGAAGTATTTATTAGTAGTGGTGCTCATGTTTTGCAATCCATGCACTGGAACATAACAAAACATAAGCAATCTGTAAGACTCCAAAGAGAAATGGATCATAACATAGCATAAACTGTGTAAGACATTAGTGAAATGAAAACAATAGGATTCAATCATGACAAATAACTCATAACATCGAATCCTTGTTTGTAAATGACATTCAACTGTTTCTTTCACCACCAATATTGAAACCTACATAGATGAGTCATTGACTAGAGATGCATATCTCCACCCTTCTTGTATAGACCTATACACCCAAATTTGGTTTTCCTCAAGTGTAATAAATTGTAAAAGTATACCAAATTTGTCTCTTAGGTGAATTGGAAGTCTTATCGCACAAGTGATATGTTGGGAAAATATCGACCCAACCACAAAATGGTGACAACTAAGAGAACATCTACCCATTTTCATCTTAGATATGTATTCTCGTCACTTTAGAGATGAAGTAATCACCTCAAGGGGGGAATCCCAGTGACCGTGGGGGAAATGAGATGGAAAATGAAGATATGAAGAATATTCCCCATATAGGTCAATGATTGAAGGCAAGAAGGGCTTGAAAAGAGTCTTGTAGATGGTAGAAGATATGCCACAACGTAGTAGACTTTCCAAGTAGTGATTGTACCTACCTGAGACACAAGAAAAACAAAGATACAAGACCAATATTATGTTGCACAAGAAAGTTAATATTGATGTCCCTAATTGAATAAATAAACAACAATATATATATATAAGCAACATAATAATAACAAGAGCTGCAAATAAATTTTCTAAAATCCTAGTTAAGATTGCAAGAGACAAGCTTGCAATGACTAGTTTAACTAAAAGATGAAAGAGAAAGACTTCAGCATGAAACAAGGATGTAATAAAATAGTATTGCAGAGATATAGTTGCATCCTTATGTATGTAGCATACAATTTTTTACAACAAATAGATGAACCTCCAAAACTTGCCAACAATCCACCCAAAAAGTGTGTTAGGGCTAGTAGATTGTAGGGGAAAACTTTTAGAAACTTTTGACGGTTGGTTTGTGAGTTATTAAGAAAGTTTTGTTTTGCAACTCTAATGGCTGTAGATAAAATGTTATTACAGAAGAAAGAAGCACTTATCAAAAGGCGATTCCCTAGTGGCTCAACCAAGCACATAAAACATAAAATTGAATCCAATTTAGACAATCTCAAAATCCCAAGTTTTCACGTTAACCAATGCAAGATTTTATTTCTCCAATGCAATTAGGTTTAGTGACTTTATCTATTGCTTTACGGATTCAAATGAATGAATAGATAACAAGTGATATCTCCTTGGGGGTGTAAACCCTTTTACAACCCAAGGCAAACAATGTTAACTAGGAAGTACTAGGAGGGTGTAAACTTTTTTACTTCTCCTAGTAAAACCTTGTTCAACAAATAATTTCTAGAAAAAAATGATAGATATGGTCGGGTTGTAAACCCTTATACTCCCCAATAAATCTAGAAAATAAAACTTGTAACCAAGAAATGAAGCATCAACAAGATAAAATCCTTACCTACTCCAAGTAATGACAAGATAAACCTCCTTTTACCAAGATAAATCCACCACAAATGCAAGAGAAAATCTCCAACAGAGGTAGCGCACTACTTCTTCTACCAATAACATGAAGAAATCATAACAAAGGCACAAGAGATAGATATTTCCCAAAGAGGGTGAAAATTTCAGCTAGGAAGGCTTCTCACAATGGGAGAGCTATATCAAAATGAAATAGAGTTGATCTCTATTTATACAAAATGTTCTAAAACTTGTTTATCCACAAAACTTAGGGTAAGACACAAGATAAGGGATCAACAAACCTTATCTTTCCCCTTTACAAAAATAATATTATTTAATTCATACTTTTCACATAAAAGAATCCCTAGAAACATGACATCACCCTTCTTTTGGGTAACTTTTGGCACTTTTGGTCAAGTCGTTGAGTTGGAGAAGGGAACTATAGGCCTCCAAAGGCCAATAGTCTTTATCCCAAACCTTTATTCCATGATCCATAGGACTCTTCCTTCAAAATGTGCCAAGCGTTCATCATCACCACCAAACCCTAGCCTTAGGTGACGTCAAGTCCCCCAAAAGGTTATGTTTTTCCCCTTTCAAGCAAGTAGTTTGGCATGTAGCGGACGGCAAGATTATCCAAGGTGTCCTCTAGGAATTTAAAGGCATTTCATGATCATTTTTAGTTTGGTCCCTTGGAATCCAACCTATGGGTTTCAAGCCCCAAGGAATCCCAAGCTAGGCTTGTTCTTCCAAAATGGGTCCTGCAAAGACAAATGGATACGACCTCCAAGGATCTCAAGTCAAATGAATTATGATGAGTAAATAAAATCAATAAAAGATCCATATAAGCAAGTACATCCAAACCACCTCATCAAAATAAACCAATTCTCAAAGACCCTGTGCAATTTTCCAAGTTTAGGTGTGGGAGGGTTGAAAAAATGACTTATTGGGTGAATCATACCTCAAGTTTAGGGGTGTTTCCCGAGGGGACCTCCTTCTAAGTCATGTGGATGAGGTGTCATGGATTGGGGGGGGGATTTTGGGCATGTGTCTCATGACATACTAGGGGTTGTAGTGTCTCACTTATGGGTTCTTTTGTAGAGGGTGTGTTGCACCTTCATTTTCAATGCAACCTTTTTCCAAGCCCATTTATTTCCTTTTACTCTTTTTAAGATGTTTCTAGGTTGAACCCAAGGTGGGGCTTCTGCCTAAGCATGAAAAATTGTTCCCATATTGACTCTACCCTTTTCACATCATGCTTCCCCAAGTTGAAAACATGTGTGGGGATTATACCTAAGAAATAAAAATAGTGCCCACATATGCTCCACCCTGGTTGTAATTTTGTTATTAGTTATTCTTTTGCGGGTCCCATAATTTTCTAATGAGAGACATTTCATTGTCCTCGGGATCCCTGGGCGAGCATCTAGAAGGTTAATGATTGGATTTTATCTTTTTCCAGCTACAAGCCTTTGGGCCTTCAACCCCTTCTTCCCATGAAATGAGGGACAACCCCTTCTTGGGTCAGTACACCCAAAAATCCCAAAAGATAAGGAGATGAGGGAATGAAGTGTGGAAATTGACAAGTATGGTCGGGAATGGCATGATGAATCGTCAAGAGGACCTCCCAGTAGAAAACCTATCCCTAAGGGTGACCCACTTACTAGGGATCATTTTCAACCACTAAAGTGAAGCAGGGAAAAGAGCGTAATGTCCAAGCAAACATTATACAATCAAAAGTAGTAATGGATGCAACAAACTCAAATGTCTGAGATATTGAAATGAAACTCACCATAATATTTGTCTTATACCTCATCGAGAAAGACCCAATGTCTTCCAGAAGCCAGATGATGTGGTGGATATTGTAATGATAAACCTGGAGCTCTGGTGGTGAGGAGGGTCTTTATATGTGCAAGTGGACACTGTTGGTCAGGTCATCTCTCGGTACTCCATGTTTTCAACATGAGGGCCTTAAGACATCATCTCCTTAACCCTAGAAGTTGGTGATAACATTTGGCTCCTACTTGGGGACATGTACTCATAATAGAGTGAATGAAAACCGTAGTATCTTATGGAGGACCTATTCCTACAATGAAACATAATACTGTAAAATCTAGGTTGGTTCTATCACCCTTCATCCATATATATCAAAACCAAAAATGAAAACTAATCTAGAAAAATAAAATTTTAGCATTTTTTCAAAAGTTTACAAGCTAAGCATGAAATCAATATGCAAGTAGAGAAAAATGAAATATGAAATGCAGCTAAGCTACCATGAGAAATCAAGATGCAAATGTAGGAAATCAAAATGACCTACCTACTTACATGGGACCATGTGGCCTTGAAGACCAGGTGATAGGTGATTTCAGGTAAAGTCATACAACCATTGCAACCATCTATCCATCACTCCATCAAGGTATCTCCCCATGTGCTTAATCATGTGAAACAAGAAAGACAAGTCCAACACATAATAATCATGAGCATAAATACACATATAATCAGTTATGAAATGAAATCATGGAGATGGGTGGGAGGGAGGAAATCCTTCTAGAAAGAGAAACCATAATTCTGATCATCCCGAAAATCCTTCCTGAAATGATAGCCACAAGCTTGATCAATCCATCTCTGAAGAAAGAGATACAGTATGTATACTATGGCTCATCTTCATACCCATTAGCATGATCCTCGCTTCCTGAAGACTGAGAAGACATGAGAGATCCCAAGAAGACCCCATGATTTCCCTAAGAAGTAGAAATAAGGTAAGGGACATGCTCATGTATGGAAAAATGTTGCCTCTTCATCTGTGAATCCTCGTAAAAATCCCCCAATATGAAAATACTTTTTCTTTGTAGAGTGAGCCTTTTATGCCTCTAGGATAGCCACGTCTTAGTGTTCATCTAAAATTGAAGATGAAGGTGGTTGAAAGTCCTCATAGAACAAGTTTGCATCCTCAAAAGGATATTCATCACAACTCCCAAGGGATGACTGAAAATCACCCTGAAAATGCTACGACAGATCATCCTCGAATGTATGAAATAAATCTATAACCATGTCAACATAGGGCTGCCAAACATTTGAATCATATGCAAGTTAGGACCATTTTCCGAGAGATTCCAACTCAATCCATTTTGCACGAGAGCCACCCTCAGTGTCGTAAATGGGGTCTCCATAAAAACTGAGACAACCAACATCCCATCTATTTCTCCCCATTTGTATGAACCTATCTATATGCTCATTAACCAAATCCAAGGGTTCCTTCACAAAACCATCAATATGACTGAAAATAACCATCTATTTGTCTTCGAGTGCAAGAAGAAAAGAGGCTAGTCTGGCTTCAACTGGATCTTCAATTTCTTCATCATTGAGACTAATTGCTTCTTCAACTTAATGCGTAGGAGGAAAGCAAGGTTGGACAACCTCACCTTCATCAAGTGAGAGAAAGTATAATGATGTCTCAAAATGTTGTGATTCGTTAGAAATCTTCTTTCTCTTTATGGGCATGCCCCTCCATCGCCTCTTCATCGCAAGGGGATTGATCCTTAATACAAAGTGCTTTGTTTTCCTTATTTGAAAAGGATTTGTTGCATCCAAGGGATCCTCTAATACTTCTTCACTTCCAAATTCATGGAATAAAGTATCATCAAGATCTTCAAAAGGGTCACAACTCATCATGTTCTCTTCTTGATGTGTAGGAGAAGTAGAGGCCTGGATGTATTCATCAAGTGGAAGGGAAAATATAAGAACTTCATCTTCATCAAATGTCTCATCCAGATATTCAACATGAGAAACTTCATCGGGATATTCTTCAATCTTTTCTTCATCCTCATATATAGAAAAACCTTCTCTGCAAAGAGTGTCTTTGAGCTCTTGGAAAGTATCTTGCAAATTATGGGTAGCTGGCTGATAATTCCTGATAAATTCTTCAATGAGATTCATAGAAGATGGTATAATTCTTGGATTACATGAGTGTGGAAGCCAACTTCTTTGACTTGATTCCAGTGAATATACAAAAAATTTAATCATCACATCTTCATGTAGCACATTTAAGCTTGAATCATTCTTCATATAATTCATGACATGGGTGACTACTAGAGTTGGATCACCATTAAATTTAGGGAAATTTTCCCTCCACTCTATAGAGAAATGATTTGGATATCCATGGATATTATGGACATCAAGAGAAGGGTACACCTTATGGAATTCCCATGGAAATTCTTGTGAGGCCATGGGTAATACCTCAATGGAGTCTCCATATGAGATAAAGGCTCATCAAAGGATGGAAAGGGGAATTTCCTTTAGGTGGAGTCTCCAGGAAAGATACGAAAATGATTTGGGATAGCTTGCCAAAATGTCATTAGGGTTTGGAAGAGGATTCAAAATCCTCCCCGAGAACGACACCAAAATGTTATCACACAAGTTGTAAGTTGGAAAAATCCTGACCCAACCACAAAATGGCAACAACTAAGAGAACACCTACGCATTGTCACCTTAGATAGGTATTCCCATCACTTTAGAGATGAATTAATCACCTCAAGGGGGGAATCCTGATGACCCCGGGGGAAATGAGATGGAAAATGAATATATGGAGAAGAGTGCCCCTATAATTCAATGATGGAAAGTAGGAAGGGCTTGAAAAGAGTCTCGTATATGGTAGAAGATATGCTACAACGTAGTAGACTTTCCAAATAGTGATTGTACCTGCCCAAGACACAAGGAAAATGAATATACAAGCCCCATATTATGTTGGACAAGCAAGTTATGCTTATTTTCCCTAATTGCAGAAATAAATAGTAATTTATATCAGAAAAAAAATGATAACAAGAGATGCAATTAAAGTTGCTAAAATCCTAGTTAAGATTGCAAGAGACAAGCTAGCAATGACTAGTTTAACTCAAGTATGAATGAGCAAGACTTTAGCATGAGACAAGGATGTAATAAAATAGTACTACAGATATATAGTTGCAGATTTATGTCTGTATCATACAAGTTATTACATCAAATAGATCAACCACCAAAACTTGCCAACAATCCACCCAAAAAGTGTGCTAGGGCTAGTAGATTGTAGGGGAAAACTTTTAGAAACTTTTGATGGTTGGTTTGTGAGTTATTAAGAAAGTTGTGTTAGGGTTTATGCAACCCTAATGTATGTAGATAAAATTTTATGATATTAGAAAGAATCACTTAGCAAAAGGTGATTCCCTAGTGGCTCAACCAAGCACATAAAGCATAGAATTGAATCCAATTTAGACAATCTCAAAATCTTGAGTTTTCATGTTAACCAATGAAAGATTTTATTTATCCAATGCAATTAGATTTAGTGCCTTTAGCTATTAGGTTATGGAGTAAAATTAATGAAGAGATAATAAGTTCTATCTCCTTAGGGGTGTAAACCCTTTTACTCTCCAAGGCAAGCAATGTTAACTAGGAAGTACTAGGAGGGTGTAAACCCTTTTACTTCTCCTAGTAAAAACTTGTGCAACAAATAATTTCGAGACAAAAATGATATATATGGTGGGGTTTTAAACCCTTAGAATCACCAAGCAATATAGAAAATCAAACTTGTAGCCAATCAATGAAGCATCAACAAGATAACATCCTTACCTAGTCCAAGTAATGACAAGATAAACCTCCTTTTACCAAGATAAATCCACCACAAATGCAAGAGAAAATATCCAAGAGAGGTAGCACACTACTTATTCCACCAATAGCATGAAGAAACCATAACAAAAGAACAAGAGATAGAGATTTCCCAAAGAGGGCACAAATTTCAGCTAGGAAGGCTTCTCACAATGGGAGAGTTGTATCTAAATGAAATAGAGTTGATATCTATTTATAAAAAAATGTTCTAAAACATGTTTATCCACAAAACTTAGGGTAAAACACAAGATAAGGGGTCAACAACCCTTATCTTTCCCCTTTACAAAAATAATATTACTTAGTTCATACTTTGCACATAAAATAAACCCTAGAAACATGGTGTCACCCTTCCTTTTGTTGATGATTACATCTGTGTGAGACATCCTCCAGGACATAGACAGAGTGAGTCAACCTGTGAGAGAGCCCATGCATTTGGTGTTCCCATGAGATGGGTGTGTTTTTCCTCTCTGAGACGGAGATGGAACGTTTTGTGCCCATGTGTAAGGAAGATGCCCATGAGCTAGGTGTGTCGTTCTCTCTGAGACGGAGATGAAGCATTGTGTGCCCCTGTGTAGGGAAGATTCCCATGAGTTGGGTATGTCATTCTCTAAGACATGGATGAAATGATGTGTGCCCATGAGAAGGGAAGATGCCCATGAGATGGGTGTATTGTTTGAGATGAAACAATGTGTACCCCTGTGAGGGGTGAAGGAGCCCATGTGATGGGTTTATTGTTCTCCTCTGTGCAGAGAGTTGAGATGATGTGATACTCCAGATGATTCTCCTGTGAGACTCAGTGAGATAGAGATCTATTGAGTAGGACGTTCATGTATCTGAGCACATGTGGATGTGATCCTAGTGGTTGAGCACTAGTGAGTGTGTATCTTTATGATTCTTCTGTGAGGTGCAATGAGGTAGAGATCTGTTGACTTGGATGTCCCTGTGGCTGAGCACAGGTGGATGTGCCCCTAGTGGCTGAGCACAGGTGGGCGTGACTGTAGTGGTTGAGCACTAGTGGGTGTGTGATATCCCTTGCTATATTTTCTAAGAGTCAGACTTACCTGTAACCCTAATTGTGATGTAAAGGGTACAGGTCAGCCCCACCATAAAGTGAAATATAATTAATGTAAAAGATAATTAATATGGTCATTATTAATTATATTTTGATTTATTGAGGTTGGCCATGTTGTACCAATAAAAACCACTTTTGATGTGTCCATTCCAATATAAATAAAGGTGATTTCCCCATTGAGTAAATACAACACAAGTGTGATTTTGGAAATTTCAACAAGTAGAAGTTCTAGGGCTGAAGTGCGCTCCTCTCTTGGGTGCTAGCCTTCTAGGTTTTGTGGGCACCCTTTTCTGTGCTAGATTTATGGTGTGGGAGGTATTTATCTTGAAAAATATAGCAAAGGATTGGCTAGGTTTTCTTCCCTTGTTGAGAAGGGTTTCCCAAGATACTTCTTATGTACTTGTGCATGGTATTTCTTCTTGTGATCTTGGTTACTGCAGCAAATTGTTTATGGTGTAACTGCAACTATCTATGGTTCAAGTAAAATGATAAAATTGGGATAAACTTCATGCTTGAGCCTAGCCTAGTGAAAAATCAACATGGTATCAGAACATAGGTCTTGAAGAATCCATTGCACAATCCTTCAAAGCAAGCCGTCCTTTTTTTGTAGAACCGTACGACCATCCTAGGGTTTCCAGAAATTTTGTACGACCCTCCTTCTTTTTCAGTTTCATCCCTTAATAATGACATTGGGGATAATTTTGGAATAGGAGAGTACGAACTCCTCCAACGCACCCCCAGAGACTCTTAGAGTAAGATTCCAAGCATTTTAAATTTTTCGCCCTAGGGTTTCACAATTTTCTGCAGATTTTTGGTTTTTGGGTTTCTGCAGCTCATTGAAGTAGATTTTTAGCTCACCAGTATTCATGTGACTATATTAAGGATTAATGTTGGCATTCATAAGGCCAAAAAAACCTAAGGTTGCCATCCTAGCCTAGACGTTAGGTTTTCTAGCCCAATTGACAAGGGTTTGTGAAGAATATGAAAAATATGAAGAACAAAACTTTGGTAGAAGATAGGCTTGATGGATCAATCAACTTCAGCGCCTAGAAGTCAAGACTTCAGATCACCCTTGAAGAGGATGACCAATTAAGTGTGATACAAAATACTTTACTAGAGACAACTACCGATGAAGAGAAGGAATAAAGGAAGGAAGATGACATCAAGGCAAGAAAGATAATCATCTATTCAGTAAGAGATCATCTCCTACCTCGTATTTCCAACCTAAAAACAACCTATGAAATGTATGAATCATTGAAAAATATGTTTGAGAATGACAACACCCTCAGAGTGCTTACATTGAAGGGCCATGCAGAAGGAGTACAACTCCCTCCTCGAGAACAAGACTTGGGATCTGCTTCCCCTTCCTTCTAGAAGGAAACTTTTCAAGTGCAGATGGGTCTACAGGACCAAGAGTGCAACAGATGGACAAATTAGCAGATACAAAGCCAGGCTTGTTGCTAAAGGCTTTCAGCAGGTGCATGGCATTAACTATGATGAGACCTTCGCTCCAGTAGCAAATATGGATTCCATGTGTTTGGTACTTGCCATTGCGGCAACCAATGGATGGGAACTC
This sequence comes from Picea engelmannii, assembly GCA_009831015.1. Taxonomy (NCBI): domain Eukaryota; kingdom Viridiplantae; phylum Streptophyta; class Pinopsida; order Pinales; family Pinaceae; genus Picea; species Picea engelmannii. The sequence goes on from ML785271.1 coordinate 1,317,998, forward strand.
CATTAGATGGACGTGAAGAATGCATTTCTTCACAGTGATCTCTCTGAGGATATGGAGAAGCCCCAAGGTTTATGCAAGATTCATCTTTGTTCTGTCGACTGAAGAATTATCTTTATGGAATCAAGCAATCTCTGAGGGCATGGTATTCCAATATGGACTCCTGCCTGTTGTCACAGAACTTTGTATGTTGTAAATTAGACTTGAATGTTTACATGCTCAGAACGGCTGACTTTCTTCTACTCCTAGTTATGTATCTTGATGATTTGTTGATCATTGGTTGCTCGACTTCAGCGATTGCTACAGTCAAGAGGATTCTTCATGACAGTTTCTTGATGAAGGGCATGGGTCCATTGCATTTCTTGCTTGGACTCGAGATCAGTCAGGATGCATCAGGCATCACACTGTCTCAAGCCAAGTATGCATGAGATCTCCTTGAGAGATTTTACATGACAGACTACAAGTATGCTCTGACTCCTTTCCTATCAGGAGTCAGACTTGAGGATGGCAGGGACACTCCACTAGTTGAAAACACATTGTACGGATAGCTAGTGGGGAGCTTTTTGTATCTCACACACTCTAGACTAGACCTCTCCTATGCAGTTGGAGCAGTCTCTAGGTTTATGTAGGAGCCACATGAGTTACATTGGAAGGTTGCAAAGAATATCCTTCGATAACTAGATGGCACCATCACCTTTGGGATTCACTATTCATTAAACTCTACATTGGACCTCATTGAGTTCACTGATTCTAACTGTGTTGGTGATAACATTTATCGCAAGTCCACATTTGGTTACTCACTAAGTCTTGGTTCCGGGCCTATTTTTTGGTTGAGAAAGAAGTAGGATGCTATTGCTCTATATTTAGCTGAGGCAGAGTACAGAGGGGTAGTTAACATAACCATTCAGGATATGTGGCTACAACATTTTCTCACTAAGTTGGGCATTTAGTTTCATCAGTCGATCATCATCTGGTGTGACAACCAGAGCACTCTGAATTTATACAGAAATCCAGTTCATAGGCAGTGGACGAAGCACATCGAGATCCACATGCACTATGTTTGGGACTTAGTACACGAGGGGATCATTGACCTGCAATTATGTCCTTCAACGGAACAGACAACAAACATCTTCACCAAGTGATCCGGATTTTATGAGCAGAACGAAATGAATACATATTATTAAAGATGCTTAACATAGAATAATAGAGATACAATAAAACTGGTTTTCTATTCAATAAGGAAATAAGTTGAAACTGTAAAATGTAGTGGAAAACAAGCTTGTTGGAATGGTGGTGGCTTATCTCTGAGAAGAGATGTGATGGCTATGCTCATTCACAAGAAGATGATTACAATGAGGCTCTAAATGCCTTTTTACAATAAATGGGAATGTCAAAAACCCTAGACATCCAAGAACTTAACCCTAGGAGATGAAGCACCAAAAGTGATGTGGGCCCTGTTTGGGTAAGTTAGTGCATCAACTTCCTGGGATCGTAACTTTTGCATACGGTCTTCGTTTTAGGCGCACAGTAGCCCGTTGGAAAGGTATATCTGAGGAATACACATTTTGATTCTAAATATCTAAGGTCATTTTCGATTGTGGTGAGCCATAAAAATGTTGTTTAGGGCCTCATCAAGGACCCGAAAACTAGGAAAAAAAACTGCCAAAATGGAAAACTATCAAAATGAACCAGTTGGAATAGGTGGGAGGCCACCCAAATCCATCTGGATCACCAAGACCTTCACTAAGCAGAAGCTCCATTCTCTACCCAGTCGTCTTGGAGTGAAGGACACAGTTGCCTAGCAACTGTCGGTTCTTCTTTTTACATACATTGTACCTT
>ML785272.1:0-48211 GCA_009831015.1 Picea engelmannii
GCATCATCATCAAGGTTAAGTGGTTCATCATCATAAGAATCCAGATCACTTGCGAGCAAGTGTCCTCAAAGAATAAGTTTTGTCAGTGCGCCAGAGCGGGATGTTACACATCCAAAAACCTAACCATAGGAGATGAAGTGCCAAAAGTCATGTGGGCCCCGTTTGGGTAAGTTAGTACATCAACTTCCTAGGGTCGTAACTTTTGCATATGATCTTCGTTTTAAGCACACAATAGCCTGTTGGAAAGGTCTATCCGAGGACTACACATTTTGTTGCTTTCTATAAAAGAGAATTTCCAACTATGGAGAGCCCTAAAAACATTGTTTAGGGCCTCAAAATGGCCCCGCAAGTCAGGGACTCGAAAACTAGGAAAAAAATGCCAAAATGAACTAGTTGGAATAGGTGGGAGGCCACCGACATCCATCTAGATCAACAAATCACAAATATCATTCATAGCATGGAATTTGTATCATGCTCTTGGCCTCAATTAATATAGGTCAAGTCTATGTTGGTGTATTGGTATAACATCATCAACATTAACCATGTTGACATCCTTTTATAGCAGAGGCATGTTATCCACAATCGATGTTACATATGTTAAGTAATCAAAGTAAAATCATTTACACAATTTAAACATAATTATATGATTATGAACATGTACATTAAAATCCATACAAATTAATTTATCTAGACAAAAATAATCACAAATATGTTATCCTTATCATTTGTTGGTACATATGGGGAATTAGGAAGTTCTCCACTGCTTGTTAGTCTATTCCTACATAAGGATACAACATAAGTTGAGTGATGTGACCATCTCGACTCACTAACATTTGGAGCACTACATCCCTTGTTGTTTGACATAATACAAAGTGACTCTCTCTTAAATAACAATATACCTCATGTATGCATATGTGCGGTGGTTAGTGGATATCTAGGGAAGTGGTCAAATTTAGCTGTAGTCATTGGAAACCTCTTGAAAATGAAATTAAAAAAATATCGGATGAAAATGAGAAGACATGAAAAAAGTTGCTCAAGAAATACTAGACCACTTGTATAATGTCCTATGCTCAATGATCATGTCCATGAAATGCATAAGAGCGCATCTGATGCATTTCCCGTCACCGTGGGAAAACACAGAAATGATAAAGTAAAAATCTCATACATCCTCACACTCAAAAAAGGTAATACATATTTATCTCTTAGTACCCTAGAATTCACTAGGCATAACTATCACGAGACTAACATAATAAGCCATGTAATATAGTTGGGTCAAGAGGAACTGGGGAATATTCGTCCCTCATAGATAATTTGGTAATGGGATACACAATCTCCTTAGTGGGGTTGTACCACTTTTCTAGCCCAACCTAAATTCCAGTTGATCATGATCCCAATGAAGGATCAACTAGATCAATAAATCATTGTTCCCCTAGCGGGATGTAGCCTCCTCATAAAAAATTATGAAGCCAACATCCATCAAGAGAGAATGTGTGGACTATGAAATAGGATGCGGGAATATCTTCTTCTACCTATCGCATGCCTCCCAAATCCATAGCATCGAATAATTTGCATGTGGTTACTGTGCTTGATTCATATAAAAATATCATTAGTAAAATATATAATTACAATATCAAAATGGTCATAAAATAACAATGATATGATTTATTAAATATGTCATTTCAATTTTAGTTATCTACATTACTTAAATCACCCAAGTGTGACATACATATGTTTTCACTAGTGCATCTATAATCATAGCATCCAACAAGTGGTCCACACCCAATGCTTCTATAACAATTTAGTAGCATACACAACATCATTGTTGGTATGGTGTAACAAGTACAATGGATTGATGTATCTGCAATGCATGGTCTTTGCACTATAAAAGGTGTGTCCAAGTAACATGAGGGTACTGTGATACGAATACGAGTGTCCATCTAGGTATTTTGATGCACTTATGTGGCCTAAACACCTCATGAATGGTGCATCTAACAATGCATCGAAAATAAATACATGTTAGGGATATGGTGTGATCTACTTGCACTATAGCCAATGCATCACATCAACACTAAAGGAACTAGTTAAAGCAAGTTGTCTATCTCCACCTCTATTTATATGTTCAAGATTACTAGATACCCTATGTATGGTGATTGTAGAAACTCGCCATCCCATATGCAAGTTGACACATGTATCAGTGCGATAACCCAACACCAATGGAAATGTGCCTAGAAAATGAAAATAAGCCATAACATCCACATTACATGTGGTTTCTTCAGAGGTGCATTAAGGTTGTCAAGACACCTCATAGGAGGTGTAGGGCATAGTGCACAAATATGTGCATGAGCTGAAACCAATGGATTGCACCTAAAAAATCTACATGGTGCATTATACTTGATTGGAAGCACCACTAGTGATTCTTCCTTCTCAACACTATTGTGATCCATATGGTGATGCACTATACCTGCACTAAAAATGGGGCACCTTGAAAACCACATAGAACCACAACACCCACATTACACATAGTTTCTTTTGTAGTGCCTTAAGGCTACCTAGATGCATGATAGACAATGTAGGGAATAACTCATCGACAATGGTGCACAAAGATCTACATGAATCCAATCAAATTGAATACACATCCTAGCTCTGGCTAGTGCATTTTGTTTAATTGGATGCATTGATTGTAGTGCATCATGCACTACATCATTGTCACCCGCATGCTGGTGCACTATACTTGCACTATAACAGGGCACCTAGGAAACTATAAAGCACCGTAATATCCACATTACATGTGACTGCTTCGGCGATGCATTAAGGTTACTAAGATACCTATATGCATGACAATTGATGTAGGGATAGAGCACGAATGTTGGCACACTAAGATATGCACATGTACAATCAAACTGAATACACCTCCTAGCTCCAGGTGGTGAATTTTGTTAGCTTAGATGCATCACGAGGAGGTTGTCCTTCATTGCACCATCATTAGTGCATGCAATGTATTGTATTGGCACAATGCATTACCAAAAACTAGAAGCATTGCTTTAGTGTATCTTGTGTATGCACTGATGGTGTGCAAAAAAGGTATATATGTGCATCATTGGCATTATAAAAAAAAATGAAAAAATAAACTAAAGTTAGACTAAAAAAAATAACATAGAAATGTAAATTAAGGTATAACAAAGGAAATTACTTGATTTTCTTTCCATTAAGGTATAAGATAAGGGAGAGCATATTCTACTAAAAGCTTCACTGTAACCTTTTTTCATTGTAATGGAATTTTGGGTAACATATCCCCTCATACTAATGGATAAATAAAGGTTAGGAATAAAGGATAGGAGGCAAAGTTTATGAAATGTTTTGAGGTGATTAGTTGGACATAGATCAAAAAATGGGATGAATTTTTGGTGTAGGTAGAACAAGTCGGTGAATATGTTAGATGGAATTTCACTATTTAATATAGTGGATGAACTTAAGTGATTTCCCAGCTGACATGAAGTGGAGCAACGATGTGGAGGATTTTGTACCATGGATGGATCATAGTTATAAATGGGTCTAAACTCAGGTTGCAGAAAAATAATGCACAAGGATAAGGAGTGAACATTCATGCACATGGGATACAAGTGTTTTGAAGATGATATTAAGTGATAGTGAAATCTAGGAAGGGGTTCTAACCTAAGGCTACATACATTTAGTTGAATTAGAAGAAGATTAGACTTTGCAAAATACAAAAAAGGGGAGATAATGTATACGAGGTCGACTTGTAAGAGGTGTATGAGAGTTTCTCCCATATTTAATGATGCAAACATGTAATTATGTAAGGGAGACACGGTTGTTACGAAAGATGAAGTAGATGACAGAGAGCATGGGTAGATTGGAGGAAGCTACATTTAGCAAGAATGAAATTAGAGAAGATCATGCAAGATTTGTAAGAGAGGACATTTTAGACAACAATTGCAAAGTACAAGTAGTACTTAGTGAAGGGGAAGGGAAGGTGAAATGTTGACATTATATAAATTTCAAAGAATTAGTATCAATTTTTTAAGAAGTAGTACTTAGTGAAGGGGAAGGGAAGGTGAAATGTTGACATTATATAAATTTCAAAGAATTAGTATCAATTTTTTAAGAAGGATGGTGTATAAGTTAGAGACAATGCATAGGCATATGATTTTTTTTTGGAAGGGGAGGTTCATTTAAGAGCATCCATGAAAAGTCTAAGTAAGAGAATAATAGGATAAATATGTCTAATTATGTAGTGAAAATTTGGAAAAAATTATTGAACATAAAGCGAAGAAAGGATAATGTCAACAAGGGGTGTGACAAAGATAAGAAAATGCAAGAGCGTGTAGATGATAGTTGGAGTAACACATAAAATAGTGAAATGATGAGTGCTAGGTGTGTGCAGCTAAGAACAATGCAATATGAAACAATGTTACAAAATATTAAGACATGTTAAAGGAAGGTAAAAGGTCACAACGAGGAAGTAGTTGAATAGTTAGGTATGGATTCAAATAGTTAGACTTGGATTTGGAGAGAAAGAGAGGAATAAATCAAATGAAAGTTGACAAGTTAATAATGAGAATAATATGATCATAGACACTATAGTTGGATCGGTTATTCAATTAGCTAGTAAAATTAAAATAGAGGAGAAATGTTGAAAATTTGACTAAGAAAGAGAGATGAAAACTCTTAAGTTACATTTGTAATTTATGTGTTATGAAAATTAGTATATAAATATACCATTATACATTAATTTAGTATGATTCTATAATTGAATGCATTTGTTATTATCTTAACTTAATCTTTATATAACTACAAAATTACAAATTAATATGCAATTAAGATAAGTTTGAAACTTCACATTTTAAGAAAATAGATAAAAATAATATTAAATAAATGTCCTCCTCTACACAACGATTCTACGCAACGATTTGACTGCTAAAATCTATGGAGGTGTACATACCTTACCCTCTCTGGATTTGAACCATTAACCTCCAACAAGGAAACACATTTTCTTAATCATTAGACCCACTCAACCCCAATACAATTAAAAGAATCTATGACAAAATTTCAAAAACAAAAATGAGTTAAGAAATGAAAATATCACTCCTTAAAGAATAACATGGACACTATATTTGTAATTATTTGAGATAATATAAACAATTACATACAATATTTGTAATTATTTGAGATAATATAAACAATTACATACAATATTTGTATTATCTTTTCTAAATCCAAGTGACGATTCAAAAATATCCTTAACAAAGTAGGAATGTATCTTTAAGTTTATCTTCAATCTTTCATATTCTTAAAAAAAAAAAATTAATTATATATTTTAATAATTTAAAAAAAAAAAATTATTCTTTCATTCCTACTTCTTTCAATATTCTTCCATTGTTCACATTCCGGAAAGAATAATCACGCTGGTTTTTATGCATATAAAATATTTAAATACAATATTAACATTGTTTATTTTAATAAAAATATAGTAGTCATATTAATTCAATAAGAAAAAACATCTAATCACTTATGTGGAGAAGATTTTTCCAAAGATACCATTAAAGTCCGTCTCCCCACCCTTAATGCACAGACGAATCATCAACAACATTGCCATAATCTTCTAAGGAGCTTGGTCATCTTTTATAACGGTATAATAGTATCGTTGTTAATTTTTTTAAGATAACAAAATTTATATAACCTAAATCTTAAGGTTTAAACTCAACTAGTTAGTTATTAATTACCACTGTGGACAATCCAGATTGATGGTTGTTATCTACGAATATGAGTTGATTATGATAATTATTGTTTAAGAAATCCATGTTATTTGAAATGATTTATTGGTAGTTCTTAAGGGGTAGACTTGCATTCCTGTCAGATACTTTTGGGTATTGGACCATTAATCTATTTCCTTACATTCGAGGAAGATGAGCTCTTAGCCAATCATAAGTAGTTTTAGGTCTTATTCTAGGAGCAAAAGGCGGTTTCAACCTAGATAGCATCTCTAAGAAAGCTAGTGTCCCTTTTGATAATTGCGTACACTACCTTTAGTGGGGTCAAGTGTTTTCTAATAGCATCTAACCTTAGTCCCATACATGAAACCATATGCTATCTCGGGTTGTAGTTTAACCTCTTACTCTATGAGAGTGTAACATCATTATCTCTATTTCTTCTTTGGTGTATGAATATAAAAGCATTTTTTTAATTTTAAACCTTATCCATAAATATAGGTAGAAAATTTTGATATGAAGTTCAAATCACATCACTAGAAATGCACACTTTCATCCACTCTTCTCATAAATGTGTGTACAATTGTACACAACTTTATCTCTTAGAAGAATAGATAATGAAAGTGAAAGTATGCATTTATGCATGTGTGAACACCTTCATCTCTAAGAAGATAGGTGATGAAGGTGTACATTTCAATACATGTACATACAATTACAATCACCCCTATAAGAATGGTTGGTTTGGGTGACTTTGTACATTTATGCACTTTGCAAATGAATACACTTACTTCTTGAGAATGAAAGTGTACATTTATACGTATAATTTTAATTTTAAATATTAAACTTAAATTTTAGTCAATGTAAAATAATTTTTTTTTTATAAAAACATATCTTTATTTTGCCATAAAGTGAAATCTATTACATTTACACACATAATTTGAATGTTAAATATTTAATTTAAATTTAAACTTATTCCAATTCAATAATTATAACATTAATTAATAATAATGTATTTTATATTTTTAAAATTTTAAAATTTTCCTTTAACTTATAGTAAAAAACTAATACCATGTGTTTCATGGTTTGAACATTTAATGGATATTCTATCCTTTACCCAACAACATGATTGACATGTTTTACTCTAAACGTGGTTTGAACATTTAATGGATATTCTATCCTTTACACAACAACATGATTGGCATGTTTTACTCTAAACGTGGTTTGAACATTTAATGGATATTCTATATTTTAGACAACAACATCATATGCATGTTTTACTCTGAAACAACATTAACATCTTTGACATCTTTAAATTTAAGGAAGAAATTAGAATAGGTTGATATGAGAATGGTGTTTAAATTTAAGCTTCAAATCTTGTTGATGTTTTTTTTTTCTTAAAAATAGGTACTTAATTATTTGAAGATTAATAGAAAGAGTTGAAGGAATCATCTCATTTTTTAGTTTGAATTGTTTTAAACTAGGTGTCAATTTCATTATAAATATTTTGAAAAAATATGTGAATAGTTGATACTTGTGCATAGTATACATGTTTCACAAGTTTTTTATTTGTGAATTGCTTGGTTCTATACTAATTATTATAAGGTGGTCCAACTTGGATTTGAGGGAGATGTTTGTGTTTGTACACAAATATAGTGACATGTTTGTGTTTTATGGTTTTAATTCTCACTTACATAGTATTGGGTGGTAATGGAAAATTGAACATCAATAAGGGTGACATTGAGCTGAAACCTAATAAACCTCTTGAAACCTCTTGAAATCCCCTTGTTGTTATGAAAGTTTTTATCAATTTTCACGGAGTACGGAAACTTAATAACTAAACATTACATAAGGTTATCAAACTATTTCATAGAAACCCTATTTACCAATTATTTGATGAAAACCTTAAACTAAGTTATGATTGGGAAAAGTCGTGCATGATCCTCATGAGATTACTAACAAGGAAGACTATCGCTTTGACAATGCCTTTCTTGATCTTTGTGAGATCACTTGCAAGGATGACTACCCATGACTCCATTGTTAATTTAAAGCGATAAATGTAGTAAAAGGAGGGGGTTATGTTCCATCAACAATACTTGTTCTTCATTGGTAAATAATTAAATGGTTACTTCTTATTAGGAGAATATGGAATTATTAAGGATTATGCTATGCATTTGATGTTGACTTCTGTGGTGGTAATATGAATTGAAGTATGTCCTCTTCTTTTAGTTGCAGTGCTTCAAAAATGTTATCTAAATAAATTCCTCTTCCCCTTTGACTCCCTTGCATCACTCCTATCTTAACCATCATCAAGAATCATGTCCATAGTAAATGGAATGAAAGAGCCTTCGACAATTTGAGCATAGTTATAGTGTGTGGAAAAATAAGGGGGGTTTAGGTTTCCCTAGGTGGTGTTTCACGTAGAACGTTAGACCTATACTTGAATCTAGTTGGGAAAACTATTAGCAGTGATGAAAATAACGACATTGGTGGTAATAATGCCAAAAAGGCCATGGTCAACCTATCTAACATTGTGCTGGAAATCACTATTAAGAAAGAGACTAGGGTTTGTTATCGCACCTAGAAATATATCGATTAAGAACATTGTTTATGGCATGGAGGAGAGCATTAAATCCCTAGTTGATGGTGTGAAGGAGGAAGTGAGACAAGATTGTATTATAGTTGTTAGATGAGCCAAACCTTCGAGGATGAATCTAAGCAAGATACCACTCAATTCTCTTAAGAAGCTTATAAACAATGACAACATTTCCATTTTATAAGCCAATAAGGGAGGAGTCACCATTGTAATGAATGAAAATGACTTTGATACCAAGATAGTTGAACATCTTACCACTAGTGGTAGTTAGAAGAAGTTGGACAAGAATTCAATCAACAAGGTTATTAAGGAGGTCAAAATGGCCATAAATGAAGCTAGTATAGGAGAAAGGACCAAGAAACTATTTATGCCAAGTGGCGAGATATCTCTAAGAACTTATGGATTACCTAAGATCCATAAAGAGGGCATCCCTATTAGACCCATAGTGAACATGATTGTCTCACAGACTTACGAGATTACCAACCATGTTGCAAGGTTATTTAAACCACTAGTGGGGACCACTAACTCGATCAAGGATTCAAAAGGCTTTGTTAACCTAATTAAAAATGAAAGGGTTAATTCTCAAGACAACTTAGTTAGCATCGAAGTAGTTTCATTATTTACCAAAATCTCTCTTGATAAAGCATTATAGGACAACAAAGAGTGTTTTGATCCAGGTACTGCTAAATTAGCAGAGGTGGGCCTCCAATCCATGTTTTTTAGTTTAATAGAAGAATTTTATGAACAAACAAGCGGTGTGACAATGGGGTTGTATGCTTGAATCCTAAAATTTTGTGGTGGAAGAAGTTTATAGACAATATAAAATGGTTATATGACATTAAGAAACTTGAGAAATTTCATAAACAACTAAATCATCAATTTAAGCACATCAAATTTACCATAAAAATAGAAAAAAATGGGAACATATCATTCCTTGATGTGTTGATTAACTCAAAAATAACTTGATGGGACCTAGTGCATCAAATTTACCATAAAAATAGAAAAAAATAAAATGGGAGCATATCATTCCTTGATGTGTTGGTTAACCCAAAACAAACTTGATGGGACCTAGTGCATCCAGTTTTTGAGAAAAAAACCCAACTTACATACATACTAGCATCATTACCCTCCTCAAAAAAGATGTGTGTCATCAATACCTAAGCTACTAGAACTTTTTAAGATTTCGAATGAAAATCACATTGATGGAGAAAATGACCTTTGTTGAAAGTTTTTAAATATTGGTTATAAAGATGGTGAAATTAAAAAAGTTATCCATAACGCTGGTGGGAGCAGTGAAATTAGTTAACAATCACGTGTCCAAGAAATTTCCAAAGATTTTTCTCATCATCATGATTTGATAATACAATTCGACTGTTAGAGTTCATCTCACCACTCTTAATGGGAAAACCAGTCATCAACAATAAACGAGCTCGGGCATCATCTTCCAACAAGCGCTGTCACTATCTCTGTCTCTTTGGTGCACTGTCATTTTTAGGCTTCTCCATTGTGTTGAGTGTCATTATCCTTTTATTCCCCAAACGTTTCCATCATTTCTCATGTAACAGGCTGTCGAATGGACACGAACTCCACCATATCTAAAATGAAAGGGTGTAATCTTTTGGTATTGTTTAATGGTCTTGTTTTTTCCAGACATGTCTTATGAGGATACCACTCCAGCATCACCAGACCATACTGTGTGCATATTCGATATATGCATTCTCCAACCATGTTGGACCTTCAATTATATTCCAGGTTTGGATATGAAGTTCAAAAAGTATTCCATAAACAGTCCCATTATAACCGATTGACATCCCAATCAAACCACGAGAGATCTCTGCCAATTCCTTCTCCTCCTCATTCATCTCACTGCTAGTACTGCTACCAGAGCATGACATCAACGTCTCGTAGTAACCCAAGCTCACTGCCATGAGCCCAAACTGTGTATAATTTTCTCCCAAAACCCAAAACGCACTGAGTTCAATGGCCCAAATAAAGAAAAACTGCAAACCATTTCAAAAAAGCACAACCACAATATCAGTTTTTGGACCTTACCAGAGAAATCTCCGAGAGTACAACTCAATGTGAAAAAACAGTAACAGTTGTTGCAATTTGAACTCAGCACTGGATTTCTAGTCCTCGAGTTACCCAAGATCCCTGCTGAAATGAAAACAGTTCCAACAAAGGACTGAAGGGGATGGGGTGTAGCCCGGTATATAGTCAAATTAGGGTATAATTCCCTTTTAAAGGCCTCCAATTTGGCACGGCGGTCGCCTCTTTGGAAGAACATATGGTGTAGCTATGGATTGCCGAAGATCAACCAGTTCTGTTGGACATTGGCACATGGGAAAATCCTTACAGAGGAGAATTTAAGGAAAAAAGGAGTTGCAGGTCCAACTCAGTGTGCTGTGTGCTAGCAATGAAGAATCAGCCCTCCACCTATTCATTGAGTGTAGATATGGACAAGAAGGGTGGGAATGCACCTTTGCTGGTCTGAGGCACCGAGTGAGATGGCTCTTGAGTTGAGAAGAAATGTTTTTGAGTTGGGGTAAGATGTACTGTGGCATATTTCAATATAAGAAGACTTTCAAGAGAGTTTGGAATGCTCTGCTGAAATTTCTGTGTTGGAAAATATGGCTGGCCAGAAACAAGAAATATTTTATGGTGAAGGGACCAAGCCTGTGCAAACGACCTCCAAAGAAAAAACACTAATGTCTGAGTGTATACGAATGCCTGCCTCACGCAATTCTGTTGGAATATATAATTCCAACTGGTTTTATGGGACTGTGTTCATATTGAATTTATTGGTTATTATTAGGTAGAGTTATTTTCTGTTCTTAGTTTTTAGGAGCTTGTTGAGGTCTAGTTGGATTTGAGAGATTTTTTCTAAGTATATATTTTTAATAATGGTGTGAGGTTAAGATATTTACTCCACTCTAAATAGTGAAATCAAGGTAGTTCTTCTATCTAGATACTTAGATGGATAGATTGGTTAAATAGCTTAAACCACTTTACTTTTATGAGGGCAACATCCAAGACACAGAACCAACAACAAACCTTAGCAGAATCAACCAATAAGATTCTCATGAATATCATCAAGAAGGTTGTAGGAGAGAATAAAAGATCTTGGAATAGCAAGATCAAGTATGCCTTGTGGGAGATCTAATAACAACAAAGACTTTAACAGGAAAAACCCCATTTGAACTAATATATGGGTTGGAAGCCAAACTGACTGTGAATCTCCTCATATGTTCTCTATTTCATAGTTTAATAGAGAGCTTATCACAATTTTAATATGTGTAATAATGTCTACTCTCCCTCTTCCATTTTCCAATATGGTATCAGAACGGTTCTGGGCTTGATTTTTCCTCAAGAAAGCCTAGGAAAATGGAATCCTAGCATAGGTGAGAGTAGATATATTGAGTGATAGTTGTTGTGTATATGCAGTAGATTGTTTGTCCATGTTTGATGAGATCACCTTTGTGGTGAGAGAGTGTTGGCTGCAGATGTGGTGCGTCAACTACTGCAGATGGTGCGTCAACTACTGGTAGGCTGTCAAAGAGACATGGCATGGGCGCTGAATACGCTGTTGCTGAGGTTGTTGGAGATGTTTGGAGGGTTATTCCAATCCCCATCGGATCGACAAGGGTGGAGATTGAGCGACGAGGAGATCCAGAAAAGGAAGTGGAGAAGGGAGGAGGCTGACAGCGCAAGGGAGGAAATTCCCTGTGCCTCTTCCTTTAGCGGAGGTTTTATAAGTGTTGGAAAATGGTGTGGGAACACCACCAGGTCGTGGGTTCGAAGTTCCTGGGAGGGAAATTTTGATTCCGACGACGAACAGGAGACCCCAGAGACAGCACCGAGGAGGACGGGGATGACGAGGCCGCAGAGCGGTTGAGGAGGTCCGTAGTGGGAATGGAATCGACCCTTGATCATAAGGACGAGGAAGATGAATACGACAAAGTTGCACTTGGGGAAGATGCAGAATGCGAATCGTTTTTTTGGTGGAAAATATCCCTGCACATAGTATTAGCCGAGCAATGGCAATTTAATCTTCGACCTACGAATATTTAAAACCTTTCAATGCAACGCCTTTAGATTGGACGCAAATCCTTAGGCAATGGCATTGTAGCATTTGTATTTTCCTTGAACTGGGGTTTCTTTTGAAAAAGGAAATGTAATGGATTCTGCACCAATGGACGATTTCATGTGCACATTCACTTTAGTCAAAAGTCAATTATATTCAACCATTAACTTTTCTTCATAAGTGTTAGATGGATGGAATCTGCAATCGAGATAAGGATTGATGTACCCAATAAGTCTGGAGTTGATGAGCGACTCAATGATCATGTGCACAGAGAAGACATATGATAGGTTCTCCATCCAACACTTATTTGAGTCTGGTAAGTGCTATTTTAGTCGTAGAAGCGACGAAGATAGTCGTAGGAGAGGAAGGAAGTCTTGTTTTACCCAAACGACAAGAAACCACTCGGGTAGGAGTTGTTCTTGAGTAGAGAAAAGTCATGGATGTTCTTGATCAACCATGGCAATGGCATTGGAGTTGAAGAGGTGTGAAGGGGATGGAAATTGGAGAAACCTGGATCCAAGCTTCACAAGAGGAGATCTGTGAGGTGGTAGAGTTGATTAGGATTCCATAAATGGTGATAGTGAAATTCTTTGACCAAGGTAAAATTAAATGTCTTTTTTTTAATTTATCTAGAGTTTATGGAGAGAAAACATGTTGAGCTTCATCAACTCAATGTGATACATTCTTAGATTTTATGAATCTGACAATTGCCTATTAATGTGTGGAAACTCCAAAGAAGTACAAGCTAATGTTTTTGGAATTAGAAGCATTTACATTGAGTGTAGCTAACTCAATATGAATGTAGTGGTTTTGTTAGAATTAGTTACTCTAATAAATCACAGGTAAATCCAAGACAATGAATTGATAGTGATAATGAAGGTCCAAAGGTCAAAGATGCAGATGAAGACTCCAAACATGTGAACAAGAAGATGAGGAAGACGATATTATCTCTTGTTGATGAGTTGAAGTCTTGCTTGACAATATTTTGTGATGTAAAATCATTCCTTAGTCTGTGTGATAAAGGGTGTGGTAGTTGGAAATGAATGTTTAACTACATGTTACCCCTAATTGTGTATTGATGGTAAATTGTTTGATGAATTAACGTAAGATTGAATTAGATGGCCAGTGGTTCAATCTTTATAGTCATGGTACCAATGTTTGGCCCAAAGGTACAGTTGGTTCCCAACTGATATGAGTTCGACAATTCTATAAGCGAATGGAGGAGCATGAAATTTTTTTGGTTCTACAATGGAAGTGAGTTGCATTGTTCTCGCTGGAGAAAACACAATTTGATGGAAGACATAAGTTTGAGTTGAAATGGTAAGCAGGAAGAACATAGATGGTGTTCTGGATAAGAGCAGAGAGATTACTCCAAGGGAAGCTGGTGACAGTGGAAGTCATGTGGAAGCAACAAAATGATTGCGGACAAACAAGGTAAATTGTGAGAATTGAGTTGAATAAAACAGACTCGTGACCATATGTTAATATGAGTCACACATTGTTTTGTAGCAAGTCTATGATGTAATATTTATTGATACAATGTATTGGTCCTTGAAATGTTTGAGCTTGTACCTGATATCTCCATGGGATAGAGTATGTAATGTAAGTACCTGCATCTATGTAACATGTAAATGGCATATTGTTGTAAGGCCTGACTAGGCATGCATACCCCTTTGTCATGTATCCCTATTGATTTGTAGTGTAGAAACCTCTTTTATAGAGTTCTTTAACACCTAGAGTGAACCATGTCACAGGTCAAACCTCGATTGCATGTTCTATGGGTGGACTTTGGGAGGTTCCTAGAAAATCACGAGTTTTATATTCAAGGGGATTTCATCAAGAGGTTGAATAAACCATGTACCTGAAGGACATCCTACTAAACCCATGGTTGCAACAGTTGATGACCCATGCATTCAAGTGGATGGTTGTCTCTTTATATCGACTTTGGCAATTTGGTGATGCATGATCAAGGTACGAAGAGAAAGTATTGGGTTGGACTAGACATAGACTTTGTTGATCAGGAGGTGCTTCGATTCAGAGTACTTAGTGATGATGAAAACCTGAACTAACGATGGTAAAGACAAATAGTCGTTAAGGGAGAGTGTTGGAATATATAACTCCTACTTGTCTTATTTGAGTGTGCTCATATTTAATTATTGAGTTTATTGGTCATTATTAGGTAGAGTTCTAGTCTCTACGAGAAGGAGTTTGTTCCTAGCTTTTAGGAGGTTGTTGAGGCCTGGTTGGATTTGAGAGATTCTCTTCAACTAGATTCTTCCTAGATTGGTGTGAGGTTGAGATATTTTCTCAACCAAATAGATTGTGAAATCAAGGTAGTTCCTCGAGCTTGAGACTATGGTTGTTGTATTTATATGTACTCTATTTCATAGTTTAATAGAGCGCTCAACACAATTTTGATGTGTTTAATAATGTCTACTCTCCCTCTCCCATTTCCCAATAATTTCATCTTGACCAAGTTGGATCACCTCTTCCTCATAAAGTTGGAACACTCCCTTAATGGAAAATTAGGGGAGAGACCACTGAATTTCTGGATTGGAAGCTACAACATCATTTTCATACCTTATTGTTTGATGGTGCTTCCAAATACAACCTAGGGACGACAAGTGCAGGTGGAAGCCTCCATGATCCCAAGGAAATAAGATTGTGCAATATGCTTGAGGCCCAGGGAATGTGACATACAATCTTGTTGAAGCTTATTCGTTGTGGTGCAGACTCAACATCACTAGAAATTATGGAATCAAGTCCTTGTCTATCTTTGGGGATTCAATGTTAATCATCCAGATAGTAATCACCCATACAAACCCTCGAGGGCATCAACTTGAAGGCATTGTGGCATGAATCAAGCAAACTTTATGTCAATTTGATAAAGTCTCTCTTTTCCACATTAGGAGGGCATTGAACATAGAGGTGGATGTGTGGCAAAACTTGCAACACCGTTGAATCCATGGAGCGTTATGGAAAATGGGGAATATAACTATGCCACAATCCCCTAATCTTTTTTTTAGTGGGTGGTTAATGAACTTTATAATGGCCAAGTGGATAACAACCAAAGTACATTCTGTGTGGTCAAGTAAGGTGAGTAGGTGGCAGAGGGATAGCAAGAGCAAGCAAGTATGCTCTCATTTATTCAGATTGACATTGCGCAAGGGATTTTCATGTGTCAACATCGATCAGAAAAAAGGATATGGGATAAAATGTGGTAGGGAGTCGCCCTAGTTCTGCAAAGATGTGGTTTGGTGGTGGGAGGATTTAGTCTAGGATTGTCTGACTGAGTGCGGGATTTCAGAGGATTGGCAAGGGCGGGTCCATGGTATGAAAGTTGAGGTGAATTTGGGGATGGTAACAATGAGCACATGTTGGTTTCCATTTCAATTTCTTGTTGTTTTGTTCTTGGAAGTCTAACGTTGTTTCAAATTTCGTTCCTTGTTGAGTCGCTCTTGTGTGACACACAATTAGCCACCCAGTCCAGAGGAAATTGGGGTTTTCTTCCAAATTGGAACTTTGGTTCAAGGTACAACGAGTTAGTGTCATTTCACTCTGCGATATCTGGGCAAGAGGCAAAGGTTAGTAGTGCAACGATGGCAAGGATGACGCCTAGGAGATTAAACGAGTCTTGCGTAGACACGAGGAGGTAATACATGCCAACACGAGTGCTACCCTAGTCATCACCTCCAAGGTGGCAGAGTTGGAGCAATCAAATATATCTTATAATGCTAATCTCTCCAACCTTCTTCTCAATAAAAAAATGTTAGAATAACTCCTTAGAAATATGATTAGAAATATGATGTAGCAGACTACATACGTTGGTGTTAACTCAAAGAGTGGATAACCTCTCTTTGGCATCAAATAATCTGGGAACTCAAAGCTATAATCAAGAGAGGGGAATGGAGGTCAAGATAATGTACTGGAATCAAGTTCCCATGGAAATCGAAGGCGTAGGCACCCATCACTTGAGCGAAAAATCAAAACAACTTTAAAATATAAACCTTATAAACCTATATAAATGTTTTTTACAATCATTTATGTTTTTTGTCAATGTATTTGACATGCTACAAGCATGATCACTTAAAACTCTCGGTTTAGAAACTATGTTTTTGTATGTAAATATCAATATGGAATTATGCTCTCTTTTGTGAAAGTCAAAACGTGTCATTTTTGTAATCACTACTAGCCTCGAGGCTACAAGCCACTTTTTATATATATATATTTCCCTTTTAAAAAAATAATAATACAACTAATAAAATTAAAACAAAACAAAATTTTACAAAATTAAATGAGTTTTTTAATTTTTAGTTTTTTTAAAATAACAAAAAAAATACTTATCAATAATTACCAAAAAATTAAACTAAATATTAGTAATAATGTGATGTCAGTGAAAGATAATATATATTTATATAATCTTTCTCAATCCACGTAATATTAGTAATAATGTGATGTCATTGAAAGATAATATATAGTTATATAATCCACGTGATGATTTAAAGTATATCCGGAAAAAAATGTACTTGTTCTTTCTTTCTTTCCCACCATCTTTATCCTCATCTTCAATCATGATATCTTTTTTTAAGTCCATGTGATGTTTCAAGTATATCCCTCATTCTCTGCCACCATCGTTATGGTGATCCTCAATCCTTATCATCCACGTTGAACGACAACACGCGGAAAAAGGCTTTTGTAATCTTATTTATTGAATAGTGATTAAGTATGACGATAATTTGTGAATATTAATGAAGATTTCATTCACAACATGCTTCATATTTTGCCTAACAAGTATACGAGGAATTTATTTAAAAATGAACAAACGGTCCACTTCCATCTAATTCTTCTACAAAGAGTTATTATTTTGATATTTATGAATATAAAATGATGATGATGATGATTAATGTTTATTGATATTGAATCGGTCTATCGAACCTTACGAGGATAAGGGATTACTTGCAATTCTTTAGAAATTTGTTTCTGTGCTCGAAAAGTATTAAGAGAAACTTTCCAAGATCATCATAGTTATGTTGAGTTAAAAGGTTGGGAAGGTTGGTAGTGTGACAAATATTCTGAGATTGAGATTTAATCCGGGTATAGGCTAGACAATCTAAAAAAAATGCTTTTCATCTTCAACCTTCTTAGTGTCACAAAGGTGGCACACTCTTTCATCCCAGGGCGTTTTAGGAATTGACCAACACCCAATTTCAGTTTGGAGCTCGTGAGAATTTGTTCTTATCTTAGCAATGCTTATTTTTTTCTTTACGCTTGTCAAAACAAAAAGATAATTTTGATCTTCTAGATTAGGGTTGATTACATCCTTATAATACCTTATTCTTTTTTCCCTCTAATTCTTTATCACACCACATTTTTTCCTTAAATTTTGATTTGATGATGTTTTTAATAATAATCTTATTTTGCAAAATGGTGTCTTCCATGATTCCCCAATAATTTGGCCAAGACTGAGCATCTTTATGCCATCCTCACTTAAGTCGACGGGGGTTACGAAAAATTATAATAACACTATCTTTTCTAATAAGAAAGTAATATACATTAATTTAAGAAAAAAATTAAAATTAAAAAAAATATTTTTTTAATTAATAAATTAATTTAAAATTATATTTTTTTAATAACAATTGTTTTTTTTTTAAACATAAAGAAATAAAGAAATGGATTAACTACTCAAAATCTAAAAACATTTAACCTCTTACGAATCAAAGTAATAATAAATTTTACCACATCTTTTTAAAAAAATAATAAAAAAAATCTAATCAATTATATTAAAAACAAATTACGAAAAATATTATTAAAATTCATCTCAACACTCTTAATGAAAAGCCTAATCATCAACATTACAATCATCTTCCAAAAAGTGTTCTCATCTCCAAGAATGTCGTGATAACATCGTTATTTCCATCTCTTATGTGGTGTAGAGAATATAAAAGCCTTTTAAAAACTTGGGTGTTGTCTAATTGTTCTATGAAATGGTTTTTTTTTTTGTCAACAACTGATGACACAAATCTACACGAAATTACTATTTTTTTGTTGTTTAAAATCCATTTTTGAATGTAAAAATGAATTCAACATGCTGAAAAACCCCTAAGGCACTACATAAATAACCACTCAAATTTATAAATGTAATAATTTCTCGCAGGATTTCGAGCAAAAGTCCCCAAAAAATATCACCACTAAAAAATCATTTCGTAAAACATTTATACCACTGCTAAAACTTGTCCATTCATTTCATTCATTTAATTGTCAGGGTAAAACTAAAACTTGTCCATTCATTTAATTGTCAATATACATTTGATTCCATCATATGTACTTTTATGTAAACATTTTAAGCTTATGCATATAAAGGGGTCTCTATGTGACAAGGAATCCACAATATGTACAAACAAAATTATGTTTATGGTGAATCTGTGTACTGTTGATATGCGTGACTTCTTTTTGTAATTTTGTTTAATGATCTCAAGGTTTTTCCAATTTGACAAGTGTGTATTCTAGTACGTCACCAATCTAAAATGTATACATATTCATAGTATATTTTTGTATTGTCCATATTTTTTTAAAATATATTGTACTTCAGGTTATTAGTCCCTGCCGAAGGTGTAGAGGGACTATAGCAATCGATAATTCGTTGACTTCATATTAGTTTGCTGTTTGACTACAATTTTTTGCATAATCTCTATTGTTCGAACTAGAGAACTAAAAACATTATTTTTTATGTATAAAAAAACCTTATATGTCATGATTTCATTGGATAATAGATTTGAGGTCTTATTGCCAGCTTTGTTATTCCCAATGTTTTATATGTTAGCATATTCAAAGTTTTTGATCATCTATGGTCTTTTTGAATTTGTACTATTTATATTGAAATGTTTAGATATCCAAAGTTTTGAGCATGGAGAGTCAGTTTTTTATTAGTTGACTTCATATTACTTTGTCCTTTGACTAATTTTTTTTTTGCATAGTCTCCATTGTTCGAACTATTGTTATGATTATTATTTTTTTTTTGTTATTATTACGTACTTAAAGAGGCATTTTCATTATTATGTACGTAAACATGCCTTCCACACTTCATTTTTTCTTAAATGTTTACACAACACGAGGCCCTTGGATGGTTCTGACAGCGTTAAGTGTTTACCTAACAAGCCTCACAACTTTAAATGTTTACTCAACAAGCGTGTTACTATACAATTTCCTCCGATTTTTGGATACAGACTTGTCTGCAATGAATTTGGGCAATATTGTTCTTCACCGACATTACTGGTTCACCGGTTGATGCTTGCTCGTTGGTTCGTTGGATGCTGCTTATTGTTGTTTGATTCAACTTTGCAAAGTTGAGGTCCTGCAGCTACAGTTGGACCTCTTGGTGCTTGTTCACTGGTTTTTTGTTTGTTGCTTGCTCTTGTTTGCTTCAACTTTGCAAAGTTGGGGTCCTGCTTCTGCAGTTGGACCTGTTGTTGCAGTTTGCACGATTGGGGTTCTACCTCCGCGATTGGAACTGTGCTTCTATCATTCCTCATTCACGGTTAAGTTTCAGTGCCATGGTTTCATTCCTATTCCTTATTTGTTGTTTGTTATTTGCAGCTTGCAAGCAAGAATTTTCAATACTAGGAATGCCTGAGTCAAAATCCTCTTGCAGAAGATATTTGTGTGTGACTACTACGAGCAGAGAATAGTAGTGTGTTGTTGTCTTGTTCTTGTTCTTGAACGTCAATGTTCGACACAGAACCCACCTCTGTCACAACCATAGTGACATATAAAAAAGGAAATCGAATTTTCTCCTCATATTTTCTGGTCTTGAAAACCGTACGTTTGGTGCATTTTTCCCAGTCTGTTCCCTTCCAAAACGTCTTGTTCCCCTTTGAATGTCAATGTTGGACACAGAACCCACATCTATTGCAACCAAAATGACATATAAAAAAGAAATCAAATGTTCTCCTCATATTTTATGTTCCTGGAAACCATACGTTTGGTGCATTTTTTTTCCAGGTTGTTCCCTTCCAATCACATATGCCCACTTCCATGTCATGGACATCGTACCATAGCTCTTTGGAAAATAACAATGCAAAGGGGTTTACAAAACGAATTCAGAGTTGTCATTGTGGAGCAAGCATCTACCAGGACCTTGCCATCCTTTCTTTCCAGGTTGTGACAGGGCATGCTTTTATTCTCTGGATCAAAAACCATGTTTAGTTGTTGGTTTTATGTTGTCCTTTGTGTCTTGCAAAGCATCTTCCGTTACCATTTTCATATCCGAATCTCGTCTTGTAGAAATGGTTCTTTGTAATATGAATGGCCAGTTCACTGATCTGTATCAGACTGGATTTCATGTTGTAAGATAATTGAAACACCTTAGAATATCTTCTTCGTCTTGTAAGATAATTTAAACCTTAAGAAGTTGTGTTGTGTGTTGGTCCCATTCATTTGGTAAAAGTTTGTAATGCCTTGTTCTTCTGCTTTTGTTTATTTGACAGACCATCTATATGGGTTTTCTCAGTGGAGTGCATCAATAAGTCGTTTCAGATCTGTTTTGGTGTTGATTTGTGGAGAGTGGGGATGAAAATAAATGGTGAATAAGACTATAAAACTATATACAATGTCCACCGAAATGCTTATAGGATGCACGCGTAGAATAGGTTCAAAAATGATATGCCTTAAATACTCGGTCTTTGTGCTGCGCAAATTTATAGTGTTATTTCATTTGCATTGTCTCTTCTATTTGGTTCGTTGTTCACTATACCTTTGTTTGCTTGTCATGTGCTATATTGACCACAAGGCATTGAATTTGACGGGAATAAGGTTGAATGATACATAACGGAATTGGTATGTTGTTCTAGACTTATAGTTTTCATTTTTTTTTCCTATTTTCATATTATTTGAATATAGCTAAGAAACATCTTGAAAATCACAACTTAAAAGATGAAGCAAGTAATAGATGTTGAGTGCTATGAAATAGACACAGACTCCATTGTACATGACAATATCGACCAAGTATTTCATAGCAATGGGATTTTTAGATTAGATGCATTCTCGTATATTGTGGGAGATTGCCTCTTCAATGCATTTCAAGTTCTATTGCAATGGATTGATAGATCATTTCTTGTCATGTTTAGAAAATGACGACGTTGAGGCATTCAAGTCGTATCAATATGAATTGGCATCTGATTTTCTTTTCCAGTTGCATGAAATACATGATGTCACTATGTATTTTTCAAAGATGCGGTTGTTTGCATCTGTAACTCTGCCTACACATGAGAGGGGACTTTAGGGAGATACATTTTGTATACGGTGGTTGTCCAAGTGGCTGAATATATCAATTGGAATATGGTTATTGACAAGAAAAACAAGATATCTACTATTCAACAAAACTGCATCTAGGGATCCATATTGCATCTTGTTCCATGATTCCAATCCTGTTAGTGGTCATTATGAACCACTACTCTATAGAAAATTATCCATATGCAATCTTAGAGGACCTCTTATTTACTTGTCCCTCATTTGCAAAGACCCTCAATCGCATTGGAAACGAATTATGCATCATATACACTCCCATGGATTGCACATAGCGACAACTATTGCATCTAGTTGTGGAGATAGTCTGTTCAATGCAATTTTCTATTTGGTAGCAACAGAGTTTGATATGCACTCGCTGTGCCTTTACAATGTGAAATCCTTTTGCAATGCAATTATAGGAGATAGTCAACAGGCTTTTAATTGCTTGCATCAACACCTTTTACCATATCTAGAAATTATGTCGATAATTCGAAGTTGGCAACAATACCTTGTAAACATGGAAATGCCATATGAGAAAGGAAATGTAGAGGGTGGCAAATTCTGTTTGCAATGGCTATATATCACATTCATAGTAAATATCTAGGTCTGGTCAGCCCTGTCGGATGGTATTGTCCATTCCTACTATATTGATTCAAACTATGATCGAACAATTGACATCATGTCGTTGAAAACATATATGCCACATATCCATTATCAACCTTTAATAAGAAATACTACCATTTCAGGATCCATTGTTCATGCTGCCCAAACCACATCAAATCTGCATAAGTGTCGCATGCTATTTAATCAGAATGAAATTCATCCCAGTTGTCATGAGGTCATACATAGATTAAACAAAAAATGTAGACTAACTTATCACAACTTGAAAAAGATCGTACGTGAGAGAAAAAAAACATTGGTACGCTTCCTTCTAAACAAAAAATCACATATCACAACCTAAAAAAATTGTTCGTGCACAACACAATCGCATTTTTGCACTTTTTGCTGAACACAAACATCACATGTCCAATGAAAAAGAACATCACCATTTTCACCATCGAGATGGTGAGGATGAAATGCTCATAAGAAATGTCTATTCCACCTCCAATGTGGCTTGTCAACAAGTGAAACTAGTTTCCAGTGGTAACCATAAGTTAACCTACCACATGTTGAAAAAATAGATGTGTGAGAGAAACATGTGCAACTATATCCCACAATGGTCATGGTACTGAACGAGAGGAAAAAACCACATATCGTGGCCTAGAGCCAACACCATGCACTACTAGCAATGGAAACCAACAAACACTTTCTATGCATGCTTATCTAGGGAAGAGAGAAGCAAAACATATCTATTTGAAACAAATTAAATACACTCCTTCCATTGCATGTGTGATTTGCGATCAATTGAATTTCACAAAAAACACTAAGTCTTTTACTCCTGACTTGCAAGAATAATACCTCGGCTTGACACTAAATGATAGAACATTTTCCAGTGGCAATATTTGTCTTCCATGCAAAATATCACTTGAAAATGGAAAACTGCTACACTTTGCAACGCCTGACCAAATAAGATGTAATACACCACTACCAGATGTAAGTACACTTACATAACTTGAAGAGAGACTTGTGTCTCTACGAATTGCATTTGCAGAAATCAGATCTCGGGCTATAAACAACCCCAAATGGGCTTAACAGGATCAATTATTAATGTGCTTGTCCAACTAGATGTTGTACAAAACGTCTTGCCACGATTCATTAGAGATACAATGACAATTGATGTAGCTCTCAAAAGACGTCTGCAATACAAGAATGCATACCAGACAGGTAAAGTGTGTGTGCATGTTGTCATGAAAGCATTAAAAGAATTATGTTCCAGGGCCCTGTACAAAGCATGAAACATCTGTATAAATCATAATTGGAACAATGTTCTTGAAGAAGGGGATGACAACTCTGCATAGACTTTCAAAATTGCTAGTGAATTTGATACAAGCGATGAATTGGAGGATGAAAGACCTGCTGAAACATTGATACATGGATTCACTGACTCACAACACATTCATGACTTGCAAGACAAGATTGTCGAAATTGCACATGTTGAAGGGAAACGTCCATTTGGAATATTCAAGGACAAATTTGCTGAGGAAATGAACTTCCCAACATTGTTCTATGGAGATCCACATCCCAGTGACATTACAGAACGATTCAACTACCAAAAAAAAGTTCGATCGTAACTACTACATTCAAGCGGTGACTTCCCCTATCACATAACAAATTTGTTTTTCAAAACAATGTGCATAATAATTGAGAAAGTTCTCTCTTGCATGTGGGTGCGAATAAGAAAAGGCCAGCTACAAGGAAGAAAGTTATTTTCCAAAGATGTCAAGTACAAAGCATACCTAGAAAAAATCCTAAAATCTAATATTGGATACATAGATTTCAAAAACATTCGCATCTCTACTGACTATTTGAAACAAAACAAGAAAACTATTTTTGAAATGATCTGACAATTGGGACCGCCAACATTTTTCATCACATTTACAAGTTCAGAGCATCGTTGGGATCCGTTGGTGGCTACGGTGTCTGCATTGTATAGGAACAGGAAAACGAAAAAACAAACTAATACATTGGAAAATGTTGACATTGACTACCTCATAAGAAAAGACCCAATGACATGTACTCGCTACTATAGGCATAAAATAAATGCTTTGAGGCAATTGATATGCCATGATGAAACACTCTTCGAAAAAATACCGGACTACTATTTTGTGACTGAATTCTAGAATAGAGGGAGTGAGCATGACCACACACTGTTGTGGATAAAGGGTGCACCAGTTTATGGAAATGACAACAACTCACAGATTGAGCAGTTTGTGGACAAATACATAACATGCAAAATAGATTATTTGGATCCATAACTTGCCAAATTTCATAGACATTATCATACAAGAAGTTGTAAAAAATGAAAAAATTCACATTGCAGATGCAACTTCCCCGTGTCACCAATGAGAACAACAAGAATCATAGAGCCAATTAGTTTAGAGGACAATGTTCTCATTGAGAAATCTAAATGCTTGTTCTCATTTCTAGAACAACGAGACTTTGATGAATTAATGAGCTTCGAAGACTTCTTGGCAGAGCTAAATCTAACAGAAGATGAGTACATCCAAGTCATACAATCTACACTTAAACAACCAACAATTTTCCTTAAACGAAAACTTTCCCATATTTGGAACAACAATTTCTCCAGGGACATGCTAGTTATGTGGAATGCAAATACAGATGCACACTATGTCCTCAATGCATATGTTGCAGCATCATATTGTACCTCGTATATGACAAAGGTTGACAAATCTATGACAAGTGCATTCAAAAGAATACACAAAGAACATGAAAGAAGTCATATTGATGCTATGCAAATGATACGTATGCTTGGAAATACATTACTTAATCTTCAACAAATGTATGCTCAACAAGCAGTCCACGTTGCACTTTCCCTGCCCCTCAACTGTAGTTCAAGGAAATGTGTCTTCATAAACACATCTCCACTTGGGAAACACACATTTGTGCTTAAACCATAGTGTTTTCTAGAACAAGAGCCTGATAATTCAGAGGACATACTATGTCACTCTATTATTGATTATTACCTCCAACGTCCATCTCCTATTAAGCATATCTACTTAGGAGAGTTCGTATCGCATTACAAAAAAAATGGTGCACCCATATCAAAAAGAAAAAAACCCTATGTAATACGCTTTGTCAAATACAACAAACATACTGACTATGAAAACTATTATAGAGAAAAACTATTGTTGTACGTTCCATTTGATCAAAATGAAAACAAATTAAAACATAACTTCCCTACATGGTATGTTGCATATATTGCTTATGAGACTACAGTACAAACCAATGAATCTAGATTTACATACAATGTTAATCCAACATGGGGTGATTTAGAAAGTGCAGTTCATGAACTAGAAAACCCTAACAATGTTTATGAGACATTCACAAACCGTAAAACAACTATAACTCTCTATGAGTTCTATGACTTGCAAGCAAATTTGTCTCATCCTCAAACAACTGACATTGAAAAACGTATCAATATTGGCTTTCAAGTCACAAAACATCCTTTGTTTATTGAAAATAACGAATACTATAGTGTCAGACGTCTGTTGAATCGAGAGCAACAAGCAATTCTAAAGGACATTGCAATTAAAAAACAATTGAACATGCACACTCTTGTGCACTTGTTCCTTACAGGAGGGGAAGGAATAGGTAAGACATTCACAATGAAAACACTATTCCAAATTCTTATACAAATCTATGATTCAAACAATTCCTCTGACCCTATGAAACCAAAGGGGATAATAGTTGCATACACAGGAAAAACTGCATATAATGCAGGTGGAACAATAGTCCACTCCGCATTTTTTATTCCTTTTAACAAGTCACTGTTTCTTCCACTCAGCAAGGAAATGTTAGATAACTTGTCTAATCTTTATGATGAACTACAACTTGTCTTCATAGATGAGACATCTTTGATTGGAAATTGCTTCTTGTATTCCATTGACAATCGACTAGGAAACATAAAACATGTGCACACCAAATACTTTGGGAACATTGACATGATATTCTGTGGGGATCTTTACCAGGCGCAACCCATCCAATATTATTTGATATTTGAAAAACCTACGGTCAATATGCAAACAGTGACACGTGACTTCTGGAAATATAATATAAAATGCTTTGAATTACATACTACAATGCGCTAGACAGATGAAACATTTATTGCAAATCCGAATAGAATGCAGACAAACATTCAAACACATGATGACTTAACATATATCAATTCAAGGTGCATGCGACCTGCACCAACAAAACCAACCGTCCCTTACCTGTTCTACACGAATAGGGATGTTGCAATGCATAACAGGTACATGTTATTGATCATGTCTGGCGATGATATCATCATCAATTCAATTGAACTCGAAGAAGACAACCATGGAAATGTACCACATCATGAACATACATCCACTTTGCCTTTGCAACTTATCCTGAAATTAGACATGCTAGTTGAAATATATGCCTGCAACTATGATTCATAAGATGGGTTGGTAAATGGTGCAGATGGAATACTCAAAGCTTATACCAAAACATAAAAAGTTGATGTCCTCTGGATTAAGTTCCATGAGCCGCATATAGGCCACCGAAAAGAAAACAAGTTGGTTTATCTATATAATTCAAACACTGCACGCGATTGGACACCTATCTTACGAATATCAAAACCAGTATCGACATCGGCAAAGACAGGTTGACTGAAGATTTAGAAACAGTTTCCAATTAAACTTGCATGTGCACGTACAGTCCACAGATCGCAAGGGATAACACTTGATAGTGTTGCATTTGCATCTACTGGAATTCAAATACATGGACTTGTATACACAACATTGTTCTGTGTCAGAAGTATAGACTCCTTGTATTTACTAAGGGATCTTACAAAATATAACTTCAAATTCAAACACAAAGTTGATATTGATATGCAACTCCTTAGGACTAGCACAAAGTGGCATCTACAATATGATTACCAATCCATACAAACAAACTCATCTGTATCAATTCTCTCACTTAACACCCGCAACCTACATGCACATATGGATGATATACTCAATGACTATGACACAAATCCGATATTCTGTGCTTGCAGGAAACATACTTGACATTATGCATGCAAAACAAACAATTTCCAAATCACAATTGCATATCAAGTTACATTACACATGGGGTGATGATATTAGTGAAAAAACATGTAACAATTTTGGAGCATATGCGTTTTGAAGAAAACAATGTTGAGATGGTGCTCGCAAAAGTAATTTTCCATGGATAAAAAATTGCAATATTGAATCTCTATGCTTCTTCGCATGCAACATTCTCCAACATACTAAATGTTCTTTCAAATGCATTAGAGCATTTGCATCTGAACGAAACCATTTTCATTGTAGGAGACTTCAATATTGACATGCTACAAAATAATGCCAGAACAAAAGAATTGGAAAACTACATGTGCAGATATAGTCTCTGCTTTCTTTTGGATAAGATAAACCATGTACAAAACACACTTATTGACCATGTATGGTTGAATGTGCCCATTTCCCAATACAACCTCTTTATCTTAGACAGATACTGGTCTGATCATGATACAATTAGTATTGTACTTGAATTATGAAATATACATCAAACATATTGCAAAATCATATTTCTATGTCTCAAAGCATATCTATCTAGCTTGTTGCACAAAACCAAGTTATCCAACTTCTTATTTTTTCCTGGTTTGTAATTGATTTTGGACACAATGTTTTTTTACACAATTTGTGTTTATATATACATATACATGGATCAAGAAAGAAAAAAACGGTAAATGCTTCTAACACTATCTGTTACTGTATTCCTTTTATTCTAGTTTATTTACTGTATGTACATATTCCTTGTGTTTTCCTTACATATCAACTTACGTTCTTGTTCATTGTGTTTTGTACTTTTCTTCATTGAAACAAACATGAAAACTGGACAAGGCAAATAAATCTTAACCAAAAATGTAGAAGAAGACATACAAAGGTGCATACTTCTACCTGTATTCCATATCCAGTTGTTTTTCATTTACTTCATCTATATTTATTCCACTGGTTTGCATCTCTTTTTTTTTTTTCCTTAGATACTGCATATCTTCCTATATATTAACTTATCTTCATGTCAATTGTATTTTATGTGTCGCTACCTTGAAATAAATAAAATTGTATTCCATCTTTTTTTCATGTGTTCCTACGTAGCAACTTGCCTTCATGTCCATTGTATTCTCTGTATTGCTACATTTAAAAAAGAACAAACTAATTGAACACGAGGATGAAGCCTTATGTGCCACAACTGATAAAGTTGGAGTACAATCTTCCAAAAGGTATGACAACAGTGGTGCTAGAGAAAATACAATGCACATGCCTAATGCACATCCATATCAAGTATGAACACTATACACATGTTCATAACTAGTGTTTCACAAGTGACATGGGCATGAGCAATGAATCATCACAAACATCAGCACAACGACAATGCCGAAGGTAAGGATTCATAGATTATTCTCTTTCTATGTTTAGGAAACAAATATCCATAGTTATTTATTCTACTATGCCATGGTAAATATGTTTATGTTGTTTACACCACATGTTTTTTAGTTCACAAGAAATATCGACAAGTAGAAGTGAAACCTCCATCATAGTACAAGGTTCTGAGACTAAGAGGTATGGTTACAAAACTCTAATCTCCATACGTTATCCAATTTGTACATATATTGAAGCTTGTCATATTTTAGAATATGCTTGCATTTAGAATGCCAAGTCATATATTTTGTCTATTGCTTGTTGAAATAGATATAAAAAACATCTCTTTTAACTTGAACCATGGTCTGTTGACCTCCAACTATATTTCATGGTTGAGAATGTTTTTCCCATAGTTGATGTGTTTCTATCACTTGATAATTATTAGACTAAGTGTTTCTTTGTGAGGCATAAAGTTCTTTGCTCCCTTTCTTTTATAGTTACCTATTTTTCCCTTTTCTTCTTCCCCTCTATTATCCATTTTTTGTTCTATACTTAGTCGCATGTCTATGTTCGCGGGTTCCCAGGGTGGCGGACTGAGAAATTATATATCCATCTATATCTTCACATCACGGGTATGACCGATCACCATTCGTTTCCATACTTAGACAATTTTATGGCCGCGGGTTCCCGCGTAGGCGCTATCGAACTCTCATGCCCTGTGTTCGGGGTATACATATTGCACCCAAAACTTTGGTGATCTACAATTCGAACCCAGAATCCTCGAAATCGCAAGCCTCACTCTACCTACGATGACTCTGTCTGACCTCCCCTCCTTTCCATACTTAGTCGATTCTTCAAATTTTCGTGTGTTCACGAACTCCCGGGTTCACAAAAGTTTCAAAGCATTTTTCGCTCTCCTCCATCCACGCCACCTTCACCCCTTTCCAATGCACATTAATTATGATTTTACTAGTGACATCTCACCACACAGGTTCAAAAAGATTGGCATTAATAAGCGGAAATCTCGAGGACATCTCCAATTAAAATGCATTAATGGGAGAATATTATGGAATCTGATGAATTGTTTTGTGTTGATCTTGAATTGGCAAAAAATTGTTGGTTATTTTAGTTTTTTTAAGGCATCATCATAGTAAGAATGCAATATTGTGCTAGCCCACTATCATCTACAAAGGTGTTGACATGATGTCCCTCTTTAGTATTGTGCATATATTACAGCTTGCCATATTTGAGAATATGCTTGCATATGAAAATGTTAACTCATATATTTTCTCTATTGCGTATGCGTTTGATAAAGCAATGAATCATCACAAACATCAACACAACGACAAGGCCAAAGGTAAGGATTCATAGATTATGCTCTTATTATTTTTGGGAAACAAATATCTGCAGTTATTTATTCTACTATGCCATGGTAAATATGTTTATGTCGTTTACACCACATGTTTTTTAGTTCACAAGAACTATCGACAAGTAGAAGTGAAACCTCCATCATAGTGCAAGGTGCAGATACTAAGAGGTATGGTTAGAAAACTCTAATCTACATACTTTATCCAATTTGTACATATATTGAAGCTTGTCATATTTTAGAATATGCTTGCATATAAGAATGCCAAGTCATATATTTTGTCTATTGCTTGTTGAAATAGACATAAACAACATCTCTTTAAACTTGAATCAGGGTGTGTTGAGATCCAGCTATATTTCATGGCTGAGAATGTTTTACCCATAGTTGATGTGTTTCTATCGCTTGATAATTATCAGACTAAGTGTTGTTGTGTGAGGCATAAAGTTATTTTCTCCCTTTCTTTTTCCTCTTCTATACTTACCTGTTTTTCCCTTTTCTTCTTCCCCTCTGTTATCCGTTTCTGGTTCTATACTTAGTCGCATTTCTATGCTCGTGGGTTCCTGGGGTGGTGGACTGAGAAATTCTATATCCATCTATATCTTCACATCTCCCATTAAAACACATTAATGGGAGAATATTATGGAATCTGATGAATTTTTTTGTGTCAATCTTGAATTGGCAAAAAATTGTTGGTTATTTTAGTTTTTTTAAGGCATCATCATAGCAAGAATGCAATATTGTGCTAGCCCACTGTCATCTACAAAGGTGTTGACATGATTCCCCTCTTCAGTATTGTGCATATATTACAACTTGCCATATTTGAGAATATGCTTGCATATGGAAATGTTAAATCACCCTTCAAATTGGAACATGGTTTGCATTTGGGCCACAAAAATTACTAATAAAATAAAATAATATGAATAGTATTGAAGTAAATATAAACAAATTCTCTTTAAACTTGAACCTGAGTTTGTCGAGCTCCAGGTATATTACATAGCCAAGAATGTTTTTCCCATAGTTAACGTTTATGGACACGAGTTCCCGGATTGGTGCTATCGAACTCTCATGCCCCCTGTTCCATGATATACATATTGCACCCAAAAATTCCATGATTTACAATTTGACCCCAAACTCCTCAAACTCGCAAGCTTCACTCTACCTATGATGAGTTTGTCTGGGTCCGTCTAACCGCCCCGCGTTTCCATACTTAGTCGATTCTTCACCTCTTGTTGTCACAGATTCACGCGTTCAAGGACTCCCGTCCATCCCCACCACCTTTGCACACTTCCCAATGCAAATTGATTACGCTTTTATTAGTGAAAACTCACCACACAGGTTCGAAAATATTGGAATTAATGAGCAAAAATCTCGAGGACATATCTCATTAGAATGCATTAAACCAAGATTTGCGGGAGATTATAATATCATCCTCCATTGTTCATTTTAAATATTATTAGGACACAATTATTGTCACATGTTGCAATACAAACAAATCTTCATCAAAATATTGTCTTTTCTCACAAGCACCCCACATGCACCCCAGTTGCCTGAACTGAGCGATATTTCGATCTACCAACTCAACCTCCCTATTATCGAATTGGAAGAGGTCAATATTATGGGATTTGATTTTTTTTGTGTGTGCGGATCTTGAACTTGAAAAAATTGTTGTTTACTTTAATTTTTTTAAGGCATTATACCCTGCCTTTCCATACTTAGTCGATTATTCACCTCCTGTTGTCATAGATTCGTGGGTTTCCGGGCTCCCAAGTTCACAAAAGTTTCAAAGTAGTTTTTGCTCCTGTCCATCCCCACCACCTTCACGCCCTTCCTAATTCACGGTAATCATGCCTTTATTAGTAACAACTCACCAGACACATCTAAAATATTGGCATTAATAAGCGAAAAGGTCTAGGACATCTCCCATTAAAACACATTAAACCAAGATTTACGGGAGATTATATTATCATGCTCCAACATTCATTTCAAATACTATCAGGATAAAAGGAACGTTCTCATCACCTTTTGGCTGCAGCTCGACAACATTTATGTGGAGATACCTTGAATATTTCCAGGCGCGAGGACCATACTTTTCAGTGGTACAGAACTTATGAATACTACTCGTCCCCTTCTGTCTAGAAGGAAGTTATCTAGATGCCTGGAATTGCACAAGAAGGTTGTGTCCCTGAATTTTTTTACTGTAAGGATTTGGTCACCCGCTGCGCCGAAAATTATATTCCAAACCAGTGGATTATTCATTTGCTGGACCATTCCCAAGTCTCCCTGTCGCCTCAAGTATTTCGAAATATGTTAAGACTTCCCAACCCAACGCTTAATTTCAAGGGAGAGGATTGCAGAGAGTTCTTAAAGAAGCATGATAATGGATTGGACCTCTTACCAGATTTCTTAGAGAACCCATCAATCATTCCCGGGGACATGACCAAATTACAGGTTAGTTCATTTCAAAACCTTTTCCAAGAAATTGCATGGCTTTTCACGAGGATAACGGACAAGAAAGTACATCCAACATCTCTTGGATGATTCTGTATATTTTGTATTTTACGTTGAAGGAACAAGCCATCTTTGATTGGGGCAAGTTGATTTCCATTGAAATCTCTTCCCAATTATTGCAATACACAAGGCAAAATAAATTATTTATGTCATCATATTTAATTTTTGCGGTAGCGTATTGTTGTCCATTCCCTAGATTATCTTTGTGTAAGAAGGTAAACTGCGAATTTGACCCAGTAACCTTCTGGTACTAGAAATTATGGAGACACAACGCCTCCCAACATTTTTATGAAGTCTATAATGATTTTGTTTCTGTTTTTAAAGGGTTGATATTTGGAAAGGATTTTCCCCGGATGTCTGACCAGGCGAGCAAGTTCCTGGATAGGAAGGGCACACTAGAAAAAGTGGAGAACTATAATGTTATAAGGATTTTTGGGTCCAAACAAAATCCTTTCTTCCTTCCATGTCACATATATGGTACAATATTTCTTGCTGAGATAGCAAGATCATACACCTACTGGTTTCATTTTTCCACGAAAAGAGAAAAAGGAAATTCATTCCTCTACCTTGGAAATTCGGGGATTTCATAGTAAGGAATATGAACAAGCTTGATGGTTTTGTGGGCCAATTCCATAGCTTCAATTTGAAATATGTTGAAAAAGTAAAAGGGTTTGACCTTGATGGTATTTTTGTAGAACACTTATTCGCTGTCGGTTTCAACAGTTCTTTCATTGACACTATCCTGAATGAATATGAAGATAACGCCTCAGGAAGTCCTTCTCATGACATCGATGACCTGGAGACAATACTCAACACCAATGAGTCGTACAAGCAGAAACGAAAAGGCCTGGGTGAGAAAAGTGCCCAATCCTCGACCACCACACCCAAGACTAAAACATCTCAGAGCAGCACTCCAACGGCCTACCCAAGAAAGAAAGTCACACACAGTTCTTCAAGCGGAGGAGGAGATAAGAACCCTCCCTCTGACAAAATTGAAATTTCTCACAAACTTCTCGTGAGAAAAAAACAAAAAACAATAGTGCAAGAATAGGAGGGACCAAAGGGAGAAATTGATATCCACGATCTCTCCCTCGAAGATATGGAACTAGAACTTGACATTGAAAAAATGTTCCCCGATGACGACCAACTAGAGAGAATTGCTCCCCATAACCCTGAGATGGAAATAATTGGGACCGATACCATGGATGAAGAAGAGTCTTTTGAATTTTAGAGCGCTATTTTTGACAATGACTCCAAAAAATCGGTTATTGAAAAGAGAGATGTAAAGAATAAGAAAGGGAAATCTCATTCAGAGATGAACCTATGGAACATGTTCCCTTCCCAGATCTCCTGAATACACCGAGCAACTAGAGATTATCTAGACAAATCTATTAGCGGCCTTGAAGCGGAGAATGTCAGGTTAAAGGAGCGAATCAAAGAATTGGAGGGAGCTCTAATGCCCCTTCCACTGTTTTCTACTCCTTTGGTAATGATCGGAACCACCGCACCTGCGAAAAAGTTAAAAGGATCAACAAGCCTTCTCACATCAGCCTGAGGCTATGTGGAAAAGAATATAAAGAGAAGAATGGAATTGATAACAAAATCTTGAGAGATGTCAAAGAGTATGGTCTCTTTTGGAACAAGAGCGCATGCTTTTCATGAGTATCTACAAGATGATCTTAATAATGAGCAAGGTTTCTACCTCGATAAAGTTGTACCATTTGGTGTTAAAGTTACTTGTATGACGAAATTTAGAAGAAGAGAGGAGGATCTCCCTTCCTCGAATCAAATAAACCAACTAAACACATGATGAAAAGAAAAGGTAAAAAACCTGAATGGTATCATTCAAGAATGTAGCCAGGCCATATCTAGAAGAGACAAACTATTCAAGACGCTAACTGAGATAGATCTAGCTGGTAGCACCAATGAAGTCCAAGACCCGAAATTGGTATTCAACTCACTGTTTTTAACTAAGAAAAAATTTGATAATCAAGTTCAGATCTATAAAAGACTGTCATTTGAATATTTCTATGGCATTCTTGAATATGGTGAAGATGATGTGACAAATTGGCTAGTTGGTTATTCGATTAAAAACCAAGATATTCAAGAAGCATTGCACAACCTCTCTATCGATCTAAGGGACTTGGAAAGTGAATTCTTCAATATAAAAATCCGGCATGAAATCAACGTGGCACACATGAGGAGCTACATCGAGGAGTGGTTCAAAAAGGTTGTCGACAAGATTACCAATGAAGGGAAAAGGACACTTGAGACGGTTCCCATAGTCGTCGAGGAAAGCCATAAAAGGACATCAACGAGAAAATGACAAGGCATGGGATACCATCATAGTAAGTTGATATTGATCACATTCTTTTGTCTTTGTCAATGTCTTCATCCAATTACTGTACCTCTTTAAATACAAAGCTTTAACCGAGGGATGACAATGTCCTCTTTCTTCTTGCCAAGTCTTGTTGTCTTCCATCTCTGACTTTCTTCTTTCTACAAACTTGATTCTTGTACATCTTTGCTTTATGGTCCGCGGGAGCCCCAATCCTAATCATTATGGCAAACACATTTAAATTTCACAGAATATGTACTGAACTATATATTGTTTTACAAATTCCAAGACAACTATTTTGGGAAATAATCTCAAATGTATTTTTTAACCCATTTTATCTAAATATAAAATATTTGAGGTTGTTGTATGGTGATTTTCAATGTTTAATATTGTTTTTTTGAATTTTGTATTTTTTTTTAAAATTAACTCATTTGCTTGTACAACTATTGATAAATGAACTCAACCTCTTTCTACAAGAATTTAAGACGCTCTTTGATCCATAGTTAAAAATGCACGATAAGACTTTGTTTTTCTTGCCTAGTACTTTCATTTAAATAAAAGCTACTCTATTGCGGCATCTACAGCTTTCACTCCTTACATTTTACATGGAAGAATAATTTGTGATAGGACATACTTTTGTGTCGCCCACCCTATACTTAAGAAATAAATGGGTAGGCCCCTCCTACTTTCATTCTTTGGGGCCCCAAAAATAGATTCAATGAATGACGCTATTTCAACATGGAAATTCATGTGTTGGCGTCATGTTCTTGTTTAATATTGTGCATATATTAAAACTTCTTATATTTGAAAATATGCTTCCATATACAAAATTTTAAGTCATATATATATTTTTTCTATTGCTTATGGGTTTGAGCAAAATTTGTGAGCCGAAAACACCCTTCAAATTGGAACATGGTTTACATTTGTACCACAAATAATCTATTAAGATACATTAATATGAATACAATTAAATAAATATAAACAAAATCTCTTTAAACTTGAACCTGACTTTCTCGAGCTCCAAAATTTGTGAGCCGAAAACACCCTTCAAATTGGAACATGGTTTACATTTGGACCAAAAAAATCTATTAGCATAAATTAATATGAATACTATTGAAATAAATATAAACAAATTATCTTTAAACTTGAACCTGACTTAGTTGCATTTCTATGATCGTGGCTTCCCGGGTTAGTGGACTGACAGATCTTCATCTCCATCTATATCATCACATCATGAGCCCGACTAACCATCATCCCTTTCAATACTTAGCCAATTATCTGACCGCGGGGTCCCGACTTAGCGCTATCGAATTCTTATGCCCTATCTTTGGTGATATACATATTGCACCCAACACTTCTGTGATTTACAATTCGACTCCAGACTCCTGGAACTCGCAAGCTTCACTATACCCAAGTTCACAAAAGTTTCAAACCATTTATCGCTCCCTTCATTCCCCACCACATTCCCGCCCTTCCCAATACACATTCATTATGCTTTTACTAGTGACAACTCACCACACAGGTTTGCTTATTGGCATTAATAAGAAAAAACCGCATTAAACCGCGATTTATGGGAGTCCGACCGACCATCGTTGCTTTTCATACTTAGCCAATTTTATGGCCATTGGTTCCCAGGTTGGCACAATCGAACTCTCAATCTTCATGTACCATGATATACATCTTGCACCCAAAATTTTCGTGATCTACAATTCCATACTTAGCCAATTTTATGGCCGTCAGTTCCCAGGTTGGCGCTATCGAACTCTCATTCCTCGTGTTCCGTGATATACATATTTCACCCAAAACTTCAGTGATCTACAATTATGTGATATACATCTTGCACCCAAAACTTCTGTGGTATACAATTCCTCAAGCTCGCAAGCTTCACTCTACTCGGGTTCACAAAATTTTCAAAGTGTTTATCGCTCCCTTCCATCCTTGCCACCTTCGTG
Source organism: Picea engelmannii (assembly GCA_009831015.1). NCBI lineage: Eukaryota > Viridiplantae > Streptophyta > Pinopsida > Pinales > Pinaceae > Picea > Picea engelmannii. The sequence continues at coordinate 36,935 of ML785272.1, forward strand.
CCCTTCCCAATGCACATTGATTATGTTTTTACTAGTGAAAAATCAACACACAAGTTCGAAAAAATTAGCATTAATAAGCGAAAACCTCGAGGACATCTCCCAATAATACGCATTAAACCACGATATATGGGATTCCGACCGACCGCCCTTCCTTTCCATACTTAGCCAATTTTATGGTTGCGGGTTCCTGGGTTGGCGCTATTGAACTCTCATTCCCCATGTTCCGTGATAGACATCTTGCACCCAAAACTTTCATGATGTACAATTCCATCTCTCTCTCCTCGAACTCGCAAGCTTCACTCTACTGGAGTTCACAAAAAGTTTCAAAGCATTTATCGCTCCCTTCCATCCCGTCACCTTCGCTCCCTTCCCAATGCACATTAATTATGCTTTTATTAGTGACAAATCACCACACAGGTTCGAAAGGATTGACACTAATAAGCGAAAACCTCGAGGAAATATCCCATCAAAATGAATTAAACCGTGTTTTACGTGAAAACCTCGAGGACATCTCCCATTAATATGCATTAAACCGTGATTTACGGGAGTCCGATCGACCGCCGTTCCTTTCCGTACTTAGCCAATTTTATGGCCATGGGTTCCCAGGTTGGTGCTATCGAACTCTCATTCCCCGTGTTCCGTGATATACATCTTGCACCCAAAACTTTTGTGATCTACAATTCCACCCCACACTCCTCGAACTCACAAGCTTCACTCTACCCGGGTTTACAAAAAGTTTCAAAGCATTTATCGCTCCCTTCCATCCTCGCCACCTTTGTGCCCTTCGCAATGCACATTAATTATGCTTTGATTAGTGACAATTCATCACACAAGTTCGAAAGGATTGGCATTAATAAGCAAAAACCTCGATTAATGAAGTCTTATTAAATATAAATTTACGTTTTATATTGAACGAAGAATATAATTTAATTTATAAAACATAAATTTATTTTTATCGGGCACAATCTTGAGCCTGCCAGCCTGGGAGTCCGTCTATAAATTTGTATATCGCCGAACTCCGGGTGTTGTTTGGAGAACACTTAACAATAGAATCCCAGGAACCTGCGATCGAAAAAGTGGCTAAGTATGGAATGAGGAAGCCATCGGTCAGACTCGTGATACAGAGGCATGAGTATAAATGTGAACCCGTGAGTTCGCCAACCCGTCACACTGTGATTTACAGGATTTTGACCAACCGTCGTTCCTTTCCATACTTAGCCAATTTTATGGCTGTGGGTTCCCGGGTTGGCGCTATCGAACTCTCATTCCCTGTGTTCTATGATATACATCTTCCACCCAAAACTTTCATGATCTACAATTCCACTCCGCACTCCTCGAACTCGCAAGCTTCACTCTACCTGGGTTCACAAAAAGTTTCAAAGAATTTATCGCTCCCTTCCATCCCCAACACATTTGCGCCCTTCCCAATGCACATTAATTATGCTTTGATTAGTGACAACTCACCACACAGGTTCGAAAGGATTGGCATTAATAAGAGAAAACCTCGAGGACATCTCCCATTAAACCACGATTTATGCCAGCTTATATTATCAGATATCTTCTTCACATGTTACGTTTCATATTACTTTATGGGAAGATTCCATTTCATATCAATTACTTTGTTCCTACCATGTATTTCTGGGTATATTCTTTTTCAATAACTGTAAATTGAGATATAGGTTATATCTTAAATTACTATTCAATGTAATTTCAACATAGGTTTTAATATTTACAATTTTCTTATAATTTCATTTCTAAAAAACAATTGAACATAACTTTTTAATATATATATTTTTTGTCATTTAATTTTACATATTTCAACTTTCATTTTCTTATTATTAAAGATCTATTCTAATTACCCTTTACTAACCATACTGTTAATTTATGTTTTTTAACAATATTCCTCGTCTCTCCCCATCTTCCAAAAATCATCATCATCAATAATTATAAGGTGCCAACTATCATCTTCATTCCCAAATCTAGTTGGCAGGGACTAAGCTGCCACACAACACTTGTTTATGTTATGAGTTGGATACAAGTATTTTCTAGTATTTAAGTTAAAAATGAGATTGTTAATATTTAAGTAAAATGTGAGGGTGGAGTTTGTTTTTTAATGTAATTTAATTTTGTTGCATTAAATCTGCGTGTAAATGTAGTAAATGTTGGGTTTTTGGTAAACTTTAGCTTTGGATATGGGTGTAATGGAGGGTTGTGATGGGGGAAACCCCCCTCTAGATGAAGAAGCTATGGCATTTTATGCCATGGTTTCTACTTCTATGACATTTCATGCCATGGTTTCTAATTCAATAAAAAAATTGAAGGTTCAGTCGTTTTGTTTTGTGAAAAAACCGGAGGAGATGTCGGAGGTCAAGATTCCCCTTACCTCATCTCGGTAGAAGGATTTTGCCCTTTCTAATCAAAGCTTAATTGGACAATTTAGAGAAATATGGTCGTCACCAAAGACAGTGGAAACTTGGCTCCATAAAAATTGGAAACCCCATATCAAGGGTTCTCTTAATCACTTCATTTACGGAAGAGGGTATTATGCCTTTCTTTTATAATACAAAGAGGACATGGACTAGTAGCTTGACAAGATCTAGAAGACTTTCGAGGGTGGATGAAATATCAAGGACTTTTCTCCCTTCATGACATATCTAGCTGGGAAGTGATCTCTAGAAATTGGATATGTTGGTGTTTGGGCTCTCCTCCAAACCCTCTCACTCGTCTATCTCACACTTTTATTCAAGATTTGGTTGGTTGTGATCCTACAAACAACACTGAAAAGGGTAAGTGAGGATGGGGAGACTCCACCTACTCTATCAAATTTGGATATATAACATCATTTCACTCCTCCTTTCCTTCCCAACGATCCAACTTATGGAAGAAAGTATGGAACGAAGATGGTTCTCCCAATGCAAACTTTTTTTGCTGGATCCTAGCACACGAGAGAGTGCTCACTTCAGAAAATCTAAAGAAAAGAGGAATCATGGGACCTTCAAAATATTTGTGCCCTATGTTTACTAGCTGAGGAATCCTCATAACACTTGTTCGTAGACTGTATATTTACTAAAGAAACTTGGAACTGTGTGTTCATGGGCTTAGAACAGAGAATTGAATGGCCTCAAGGATATAAAGACTTTATGTTCAGTTGGATTTGCAAATATCGAGGTACTCTCAAAGGTAAATAAGTTCTTAGGAGAATCTGGGAATCCATTCCTAAATATGTAATGTGGAAAATATGTCTTGCTCAGAATAAGCAAATATTTCAAAATGAGAAGTCTTCTCCTAGGCAAGTTGCATATAAAGTCATTTCCTTACTTGTTGAGAACTTCTGTAATCATGTTAATGTGTAGGATCATGTTAATGAGATAACAATTATGGGGGATTCGATGATGATTATAAGAGATATTGTCCATCATGCTAATGTGGAAAACAATGTGCTAAAGGATATTCTGGCAAGGATTAGTTTCTTGGCCTCCACGTTTGAAAAAATTTCCTTTGACCATGTTAAAAGGGAGCATAACAACTTGAAACAATTATGGGCTAAATCAACTTCCCCATTAAACAAAGCAACTTTAGTAAAAAATGGGTTTACTTCCTCAAGCCCCATCCCATAATTACAATGCTAGGAATCCTCTCACACAATCCAATGCACAGAGCAATGTTGACTCATGTAGAACTAACTGGTGGATGTTTCTTGTAGCTCGTATGCTATATGAGGTGTTTTATCCATATCAAATTAAATGGAAATATGTGCGAGAGGATTTTCATATGTGGGAACATTCCAGAGATGGAGGGTATCACAAGTTGTTTGAGTTTGGGAAAGAGGTGGCCTCTGTTGCGATTGGGTAAGCTAGAGTACTATGGCACATAGGTGAACATGGTTTTTGTTTGGTTATGCTATTAATATAGTTGGGATGGCTTCATAAATCTAGAATTCTCTTCCTTATCAATGTTGGTGGCAATTGTAAAATGGTTTGGACATTTCTAGATTCATTTGATGTTTTCCTCTATTCCTAATTTATCAATATCTTATACAAGTACTCTTCCAAATACTCTCTTTTTGATTTCCAGTAGCATTGGAACTATGGTGGTCAATTTGTGGTTTTCATTCAGAATCGGAAGGGGTGCAAAGAGTTATTTTAGGGTTAATTCTTTATCTATTCAAAGCTTGACTATAGTAGGAATGGGTGACATAGATTGGTGGGATTTGAAGAAGGTCCTCCAAAGGAATGAAGAAGCCAGTCAAACCAACGGTAAAACCCTGCAAATAATCAATGACAAGTTGGTCAAGGTGGTAGAATTACTTTAGGTGCAAATAAGGAGGATCGATTGTTTAGAGGTTGAGTGTCATCACTTGTAGGAAATGGTGCACTCACAACAAATGAAAGTGTTTTCGAGGGAATCCAACAACCCTGACTTTGTCAATTTAAACTAGCAAGCTTCAAAGGAAAATGAAGTTGGGGGCCAACCCATAGATCCAATGGAGGTTGAGGATCTAGAAGCACTCCTTGTTAAGGAGGAGAATGAGGCTCAAGGTCACTCACTGAACTAATATGTAATGTATTTTAGAGTCATTTTTCTTTGGAGACATTTTGTTAAAAGGATTACCAATGGATCTCTTTGAAAATATAGAATAGATGTCGATAAATACTGCCAGATAGATTTTGTATAATTAAATGACCAGATGGACATTCCTGGCATGTTTATAATCGCTACATCATTGTAGAAAACTATTTTTTAATGAAATATATTTTCTGTCTCTGTTAGAAAAAAACGTATTAGGGGTGGTAGGTGAGAGGGGAGTCTCCATGACCTTGAAGGAAACATAATTGTCTATCGTGCCTAGGGGCTTGGAAATGTTTCAAACAATCTTGCCAAGGCCTATTCGTTGTGGATGGATCTTTTCATTTCAAAGGAAGAAGGCTTAAAACCATTAATAGATCTGGGGGACTCTATGTTGGTTATCAAAGCCATGATAAATAAAGCAGTGTCGGGAGAAACAAAATGAGTACACTCATTTCAAGTATAAACAAAATTCTTTCCCATTTCAATCAAGTCTTGTTTTTTCATATAAAAAGAGAGCTCTATGTCAAGGCAGACCAATGAGCCAAGGTGGCCTCCTTCCTAATCCTTGGGTCATTGATAAAAAATGGGGTCCACGATCTTAGCCCCATACCTTAACAAAATTTCATTCATACAATTAATTTACATTCAATCTCAATTCAAAACTGGATGCATCGAGGGAAGGACAATATGTGTCCTCCGTAGCTCGCACACTTGTTTCATATGGGTCATATCGAGGCTATTTAATGTATCATTTTTAAACCTCTGTTGATATGTAGGATATCATTGATAATGGGGGGCGACATGGGTTTTACTGTGGCAGATTTAACCTAAAATTTTTGGAGTGGGAATGGGTTATTTGGTTATTAGGATGGTTAGGATTTAAGGGAGTGTGAAGGAGTCTAGTGTGGGATCATTGTGTCTTTCAGAGGAGTTGTTCAAGGAAAATCATGGGTGGTGGTACTCCTATTGTGCTATAAATTCAATGTTGGTCATATATTTTGTTAAGGCTAGAAAATCCTTGGTCTATTGGTTCTTTGTTTCAGTGTCAGTTTTTCTTGGTGTTTCTTATGATCTAGACCAGTTTAGACAGGAAAATATTCCTTTACTTCTGTTAGTTTTTTATAAAGTTAGAATTGGTAATTGATTCTTGGAAACTGTTCGAATTTGTCTCAACTCATTAAGTTGCACTGTGCAAGGACCAATTGATTTAGGCATGGATAAACTAGATTGAAAGGAGATTTGTTGAATTCTTTGCAGATGTGAATAAATTACATAGGCCAACAACAGTGCCCTCATGCACATTTCCTAAAAAATCATAGAGTTGGAGCAGGCTAGTGTCACGAATATTGCCAACATAATGAATATCCTTATTCTCCAGAAACAACGAATATATTATTTAGAAGTTTAATGCAAAACTCTCTCTCTCTCTCTCTCTCTCTCTCTCTCTCCAACAATCATGGTTTTGGAATTCATTACTACCAGATTTAAGGGAAAACAAAACTATTGGTTAGAATTGTGATCTTATGGAGGTTGATAAAATAGGATCCCCTCATTCAAATTAGGGGAAGGAAGCTCAAGATAGTGTACCTCCTTGAATGGATCTGCACTGTTTTTAGAGTTGTAAGTTTTTTGGGTAAATTTGTCAAGCAAATCACTAGTAGAAATACATGGAATGCATGTATAGAGAAGGATTTAGAGTATATGGTAGTTATCTTAGAATTATTTTTCAGTTTTGGAACAAACTCTAGAATTTTTTGAATCCAATTGTTGCTAGCTTCGGTGCAACCATATTTTAATGAATACAAACTTCTGTTTTAGTTGAGAAAGATAAAAATAAGTAACATGTCATATTTAAGATTTGAATCTAGTTGAAAATCATAACAATATTTCTTCTCAACCACCCAAGTTAAATCCAAGTGAAAATTATAATATTGACTTATGTAATTAAAAGAAATATCATTTTAAGTTTCAACTAAAATGTCAAGTTTCCACATACATAGGTCCCTTGTCTGAGAAATAAGGGAGTCTCATACATCAGTTTTGTGTCTAAATAAGTCATGACCTTAAAAATATATTATCATTGTTGTTATTGGCATATTCTTCAACCATATTGGACCTTAGGTTATCTGTGTTATGAGTTAAACAAAAGTAGCATTTATTATAACATCGACTTATGCAATTAAGGGTTCGTACAATTGTTTGAACTATTCACCTAAAACATGTTTCCAATGGGGAAACTATAGATTACAAGTTCAAATTTGGTCAAGTCTCTTAGGATTACCATTTATTATTGTGGTGGGTGGTTGACTCATCCTTCATTAAGATATTTCAAAAAAGAATAGGGATCGCCAAAATTTTCCTTAAAATAAGTAATATGGTGCAAATTTAATTCTAATTAGTTGTTTAAAATTATCATAAAATTCTATATTACCTTTAGGATAGCTATACAGATAGATAAAACAAAGATTATAATGATTATTAAATATAAACAAATCACATATTTTGATCTTGCTTACAATAATAATATTTGGGAAGAAGTCCATTTTCGTTGGTATTTAGAGTTGATTTTCATTATAAGCTAAAACTATATTGTTGAAGTAAGATGGCAACGAAGGTTGCAAACATTATTTTGGTCTTGAGTTTATTTATTTTTAACAATTGTAAAGTTGTAGAATTTTAGTTATGGGGAAAAATAAAGTCATCTTCCATATACTTGTTACCCAATGATTCTATATGGTTGTGAACTTTGTGGTTGCATTGCTTTTAGGGAAACTTGGATGAAAATCAAGCAAATTCAAAAACGCGTTATAATAAATAACCTTAAAATAAAGGAAAATACACCTTAGCCAAACTTGATTTTAAAAGTTGGGCTTCACTCATTGAGAAAGGTGATGACAAGGTACTTAGCATGCAAGAACAAGATGAGTAACATGAAGAATGACATGCTCCCTGTCATTGAGAAAATATGGAGTGACATAAATGCTTAGAATAAGAGAAAGTTGATTTACTACAAAGATATCAATAAGCATAAGTTAGAAGATCAAAAATATATTTTTATTGTTGTCAACTCAACAAAGAAAATAAATATTGCAAAGAAGAACAAATTCTCATAAATTTCATAGTGAAACATGGCATTGGACAAGACCTAAACCTTTACACAAAACAATCTTAAAATCTATAAGACTAATAACGTAGAGAATGAAAAACACTTTTCCTTGGACTTGAAATTACAAAGACATCAAATCTAATTTTCAAAACATTTGTAATAAAACCTAACTCCATAATTTGCTAACCCACAAAAATCAACTATGCATTTTGGAATTACTTTTACGACATAAAAACACTCCATAAAAATATTTAGCATTTTACTAAACCATTCATGTTACAATTTATAATTTATTCATATAAACGATATCATATGTTGAGTTTGTAAAAGAATATCAATTTTATATATTGTATTAATATGGTACAAATACCTACTTAACATAGAGGTAGAAAAAATTGATTTGAAGCTCAAATCATGTGCAAAAATGCTCACCTTCACCCAATGTCCCAGGGTTGAAGGTGTGTATTTGTGCACATGTGTACACCTTCACCCCTTGGGAGGGTGGGGGTGAAGGTGAGCATTTATGCATATGTGCACACCTTCATGCCTAGAGGTTGGGTGGTAAGGGGTAAGCGTGTACATACTTTGCAAATGAACACCTTCACTTTTTGGGAAAGTGAAAGTGTACTTGTACACATATTATGGATTTTAAATATTTAATTTAAATTTTGTATATCTTAAAACCAAAATTTTTCTAAATAAGTAATTTCACTTTCTTTTTTTTTTTTTTTAATGAAAATGATATTTATACATAAAATTTTGAATTTAAACTTTAAACCTCTTAAAATCTAATAAAATACTTTAACTAATAATAACATTTTTATATTTTTATTATTTTAACTTTCTTAACCTTGTAAAAGTTGTTTGAACATTTTACCATCTTTATGCGTATCCTATATTTAGACATAACAATATTATTACCATGTTTTACTCCCAAACAACCTTAACATATTTTAAGGTGCATAATGATAAAATTGATCACCATTTCGATATTTCCTTTAGAGAGAAATTAGAATAGTTTGAAATGAGAATGATGTTTAAAACTAAACTTTAAACTTTGAATGTTGTTGTTAAAGTCATTGTTTAAAAATTAAGGAAGATGATATATTCACATTAATTAATTATTTTAAAGATTATTAGAAGAGCGAAGGGAATCATTTCATTTTTATGGTTTAGGTAAGGTTTCACTATAAAAGGAAAAATGTGAATAGCTTATATTTATGTTGGTATCTATGTTTTATATATACTTGGGTTTTTGGCTTTTGCGTTTGGATTTTTGGTTCTAGTTATTAGGTTGTTCAATTTAGGGTTGAAAAAATCTTCGTTTATCTAAAAAGTATAGAGTAGTGTAAATTTTGTGTTTTAATCATTTGATTTTGTTGATTTTAATTCACATATTATTGAAGGGTAATATAAATTGGGCATTATAACATGTTGTTATAATAATTGTGAAATTAAATTTTTGAGAACTTTTTGTTGTCATTGAATTTTTTTTTATCAATTTTGGTAGAGCAAAGAAACTTAATGACTAAACATTATACATGATTATTTATTTGATAAAAATTCTAAACTAGGTTTTAGCTTGACATATTGATTTCTAATGAGATAACTTGCAAGAAACACTATCCATTTAAGAATACCTTTCTTAATTTTTGCGAGATCACTTGCAAGGAGGATTACTCGTGGCCCTATTGTTAATTTAAAACGGAAAATGTAGAATAAAGAGAGGATTCCCTTCCATCAACAATATAGTTGTTCTTCATAGTTGGATGACTATTTCGTGTTAGGAGAATATGAAATTATCAAGGATTCTATCATGTATTTGATGTTAACTTTGTATAGTGGTAATATGAGTCAATGCATGTCTCTTTCTTTAAGTTCTACTCATTCAAAAATGTTTTCCAATGGATTAATCTTCATAGTTGGTTAGCTACACTATAATAAGGCTCTACCTCAATATTTTTACTTCTCATCGTCCAACCCCGAATAGAAGTCTCTCGACCAAACCCCAAGTGTGGCTTCTCTAAGTTGTAGGTTTCTGTGTACTAGTAAAAGTGGCTCTTGAAAAAAAATTGACCCTAATAATTATAAGGTTATGTTAGCACTTCATTTTTTTAAAGTAAATTTTTAATAGAATTGATTAATTTCCCCATAAAAATACTTTACTTAAATATTCTTGCATCTCATCATCTAATCTTGAAAAAGTCTCTTAACCAAATTACCAAATTACAAGTATAGCTTCTCTAAACAAAGTATATATATATATAATTAACTCTAATTATTTTATCCTATGCATACTTTTTAAAATAAAGTGTTAGAAAAGTTAATTAGTTGCACAAGTATAAACCTTTACCTAGGTATCCTTAGGTCGTCCTAAAAAAAATTCATGGCAAAGAGCTCAATTAAATTTTAAAACTCCATATGTTGATGATTAATTAAATACAATAATACTTTACCAAAACCATAACTTAATTTACACATTTAATAAGTTGTAACCATCAACATCCTCTTGAATGTAATATCAGGAATATTCAAATCCAAATTTAAGCAATTACGTGTTCAAGAATTTTCCAAAGATTTTCTTCATCATGATGATTTGACAAGGGTATTGGACTATTGGAGTTCATCCCCCACTCTTAATGGGAAAACAAAGTCACCAACATTTTAAAGTCATCGTGAACGAGAATCATGAGGGGCATCTATATAATCCGCGTGAGCACTAGCAAGAGCATCATGAAGAACTTTTTTTCATCACTCATGATGAGAAATTCGAGAAATTCTCAATGTGCTAAGGACCCTTAGCATAACACATAATAATTATGTCAAGTCTTGGAGGAAGGTAGTTCTAAAAAGTTGATACTCAGTGTGTTGGATGACATCTTTATGTCTTATTGGTCTGGTGCCAAAGCCATAAAACAAATCACAAAGATCATTCACAACGTGGAATTTGTAGTGGGACAATGCAATGATGATAAGGCAAAAGGCTCGTACATCCTCACAGTGAAAAAATAATATATAGTTTCCCCCACTACTTTGGAACTCAGTGAGCACAACTATCACGAGACTAACATAATGAGTCATGTGATATAGGTGGGTTTGCACAAGAACCCACGGGGCATCAAGGGATCATATTTCTCCCTCTTAAATAATTCGGTAATGAGATATACATTCCTTTTAGTGGGGTTGTACTTCTACCACATGTTTGACCTAACTTGAAATAATTCGGTACTGAGATACACATTCCTTCTAGTGGGGTTTTACTTGTACCACATGTTTGGCCTAACCTGAAATGTCAGTTAGTGGTCATCCCAACTATGGATCAACTAGATCAATAAATCATTATTCCCCTAAAGGGATGTAACCTTGTCATAAAAATTGACAAGGCCAACATTTATCGAGACAAAATGTGTGGACTTTGAAATAGGGTGTGGGAATATCTTCCTCTAGTGTTGCTTCCAACTCCATAGCATCAAATAATTTGACTATGGTTACTGTGTTCAATTCATATAAAAATATCATCAATAAAATATATAATTATAACATCAAAATGGTCATAAAATAATAATGATATAATTCATTAAATATGTCATTTCAATTTTAGT
>ML785272.1:48789-66684 GCA_009831015.1 Picea engelmannii
CTTCATATGTTTTGTTTTGTTTTGTGAAATATTGAGTGACCCATTGTAGGAGAGGAATGTAATTTAGTGAACACTCTTGATTTAAAAGATGAATTTTGGACCAAAAAGATATGCCCTTTATAGCATAAGGCATCATTCTTCCAAGTGTATCTTGGATGTGCATGGGGGTCATCCTAGAGCTAGTAGAGAAGTTGAGATATCTTGGCATCTACCAAGCATTTTTGATGTACTTCCACTATCCAATTGGGCAACGGTAAAGACAAACCAAATAGGTAACCTTCCTCCTCATACTTCTTAGAAAGAGTGTGAGCCACCACATTCTCATTACCCTTATTGTAGTTAATTTCATAATCATAACCTTATATTTGGGTAACCCAAATTTTCTACTCTAGGGAGGATAACCTCTATTCCAAGAAGTATTTCAAATTGCATTGGTCTGCCTTAATTTAGAGATGTTTCCCAATCAAGTAAGGACACCATGTTTCATTTAGATCAAGAATAACCATTGTTTTCTTGTCATAGGTTTGTTTTCCCAATTTTTTGGCACATAATTATTTACAGGTGAAGGCCAAGGGGCATCCCTCTTGCACTAACATTACCCCGATACCTTTACCAGAAGTGTCAAATTTGAAGATGAAATTCTTATTGATGTCAGGAATGGCTAGGACAAAAATAATATACATAGTTTCTTTTAAATCTTGAAAATCCTATTCTACAACATCATTATAGTTAGGCATTTTTCTTGAGCAAGGTGGTGAGGGACGTTGCAATTTTACCATAGTTATGTACAAAATTCTTGTAGTAACCCGTGAGGTCAAGGAAACCATGAAAAAATTGAGAGTCTTTTGTTAATGACAATCTTTCATTGCCTCAATTTTCATAGGATAAACACACACTCCATCCTCATTGACAATGTGCCCTAAATATTCCACATATGAGGTGCCGAAAGCACATTTAGAACACTTGATGAACAATCATTGATCATAAAGGATTTGTAAGACCTGATCCACATGTGCCACATGTGTCTACCAAGTTTTTTTGTAGATCAATATATCATCAAAGAAGACAAAACAATGTAGGAGGGGTTGAAATATTTTGTTCATGAGGCTCTGAAAAAGTGGAAGGTGCATTGCAAAGACCAAAAAACATAACCAAGAACTCATAATCGTTTTCATGTGCATGGAAAGCAGTTTTAAAAATATATATTTCATTCATTTTGATTTGGTTATAACCTAAATGGAGATCAAGTTTAGTGAATAATTGTTCCCTATGTAGTTCATCCAAGAGGTCGTTAATGATATACATGAAATTTTTTCTTTGATTGTCAGTTTGCTAAGAGTTCAAAAGTCAACACACATGTGCCAAGCATATTATTTTTTTAGAACCATGAAAATTGGAGAGGAGTAAGGGTTGGTGCTAGGATGAACCACACATGTTGTGAATAGTTATTGAATGATCTTTTCGATCTCATTTTTCTATGCAAAAGGATGACGATATAGGTGCGCATTGGGAAATTGACTACCTAGAATCAATGAGATACTATGATCATACTAACCACATGAGGGTGGTAGTCCTTGGGGAAGTTTAAATGCCTATTGGTGTTTTTCCAAAACTAACAAGTTAGGATGAAATGACAGAGAAGTACTCTTGGGAACTTGAATAACATGGAGTTGTGCAATAATGCCTAAATGACCCTTCTTCAAGAGCCTACATTGAGACCTTTGAGAGTTTAGAAACACCTGTCCTTCTTGAAACTAATGTATATCGATGGTGATGGGGTTTAATGTTCTCAACCATTAAACATCCAAAATTATATCATAATCTTCCCATTTCAATGGAAAACATGTGACTTTTCAAGAAATAAACACCCATTTGGAGTTTTTCATTCACACTTGCCACCACATTTCACAGATCCTCCATTTGCAATCATAATTTGAAAGTTGTTAACAACAAGGATATAGGAGTGTTTTTCTTTTGCGATGTGGCAATGAATGCAAGCTTGGCTGTTGTCACTATCTAATAAGACAATTACCTTCCTATGATTGATATAGCCAACTAGATTTAATGCTCTAGGAGATGAAATACCATTCAAGGTAGGAAAGGATATTTGGGATTCTTCAAAATGCTGGCCTAGAATTGGAACCTCCTCCGTGAAAACCTTATACATAAACAACCAACCAAGTTCTCTTCAATTGTAAGATCTAGTGAATCTACTATGAAATCATATCACTACTTTTTCTTGGGAATAACAAGATATGAAGGGAATTGATCACAACATATATATACATCACATTTATATCATTGATGACTCTCACCCCATTTGATAACCTCAATGTCTAATGAATCTTTCCCTTAGAGATGTTGTAAAAACAAAGCAAAAAAAAACTATTAGATGTTGGTTTCATTTATCCAATTTTTTATAGTGAGTGGGTTTCCGCACTAATCATTGTTCCAAAAGAGGGGGGGGGGATGGTGAGTGTGTGTAGATCGTCGAGAGCTCAACAAGGCCACCCAAAAGGATCACCTTCCCTTGTCTTTTATTTACCAAGTACTTGACACTTTGTCTAGGAAAAAGTACTTTTCCATCCTAGATGGATTTAGTGGCTATAACCAAATACAAATTGATCTTGAAAATTAGGATAAGATAATATTTACCTATCACTGGGATACCTTTTCCTATAGACCTTTATATTTTGGTTTGTGTAATTCCCTTTATACATTCTAAGGAGATGTCCTAAACCTCTTTTCAGACCTAGTCCATGACTATGTGGAAGTCTACATGGATTACTATATAGTATATGGCAATTCTTAAGAAGAAGCATTATCTAATATGAAAAGTGTTTTGCAACATTGTCAAGATATCGATTTTTCCCTTGGCCATGAAAAATGTTGTATGCTAATGATTTAGGGTATAGTCTTAGGGCACCACACATCAACTTTAGGAATTAAAGTTAACAACACCAAATTTTATGGCATATAGTGTTTACCCACCCCTTAGAAGAAACATAATGTTTGCAGCTTTCTTGGACATGTTGATTATTATAGGAGATTCATCCTTGATTTTAGCGAAATAGAGACACCTCTATTTGTCACTTTTAGAAAGGATGTTGAATTTCTATGGACTATGGAATACCAAAAGGCATATGAAACCTTACAAGAAAAACTAATTGTAGTCCACATGTGAAAAGGGCCTGATTGGAATATTCCTTTTCACATTCATATAGTTGCTTCAGAAAAAGCCTTAGGTGTGTCTTGGGACAACATGAAGTTGCTAAAAATTATGCCATTTATTACATAAGCATGAATCTATCTAGACGTGAATTAAATTACATCATTATTGAAAATGAATTTCTAGCAGTCACATATGCGATTAATAAATTTCAACACTGTATCATTGGATATTTCATTTTATTTCATATAGATTGCATTACTATTAGGTATGTAAAACTTGTTGTTAGTGGTTGAGTTGTTACATGGTTAGTTTTGTTGTAAGAATTTGATCTCACTATACTTGATAAGCTTGGCTAGGAAACTATGGTTAAAGATTTCCTTCTCATTTGGAGAATAGCCATGAAGAATGCCTTGTAGAAGATACATTTCCTAATGAAAACTTATTTGTTGTGTCCTTGCAAACCCCATGGTTTGTTGACATTGCAAACTATATTGTTGCTAGAAATTTTCCTCAACACTTCTCTCATGGAAATGTCTTGGAGTCATAAAAAGAGTGCCCCGTATAGTTGGATTCAAGGGTATTTATTTAAAATTGGACTAGATCATGTACTCAAGTGTTTTCTAAGGGAGTATAAAATTTATGATATGCTTCATGAAAGTCATGATAAGCCCATTGGGGGCCATTTTTTTGCAAAAAGAATAACTCTAAAAGTTTTGCACATTGGATACTACTGAACTACAATTTACAAAGATGCTAAAGATTATATCAATAAATATGATGAATGCCCGTGGGGAATGCCTACTCCAACTAATGAAATGCCTCTACACCCATAAGTCTCTTTGGAACCATTTTACAAATGGGACCTAGATTTTGTGAGACTAACTGAACCTCCCTTGAATCAATAACAATGTATTTTGGTCTGCACATGTTATCTCATCAAGTGGGTTGAGGTCAAAGTGTCGACAAATGAAAATGAATATGAGGTAGCTAAGTTTTTATATGGAAACACATTCACCACATTTAGTGTTCCAAAAGAGTTAGTAACATATTAGGGTAACCAATTCACTTCATAACTAATTCAAAGTATTTTTCATTGGCACAAGTTTCATTATAGAAAAACTACATCATACCATCCATAAGTTAATGCACAAGTGGAGGTCACTATTAAAAGAATTGAAAATATTCTTAACAAGATAGTTTAGATTCATAGAAGATACTGGGCCAATAGACTCATATAATCAGTTTGGAATTATAGCACAACTTTGCAAACTACATTTTTTACATCATATGATTTATTATATGGTAAAAAAATGTTGTTGCTAATAGAATATGAAATCAAAACTCTTTGGGTAGCATTAGAGTTGGGGCTTGACCTTTATACAACATAAACATGATAAATCAACTAGCTCAATTCCCTAGATGATTTTCAATAACAAGCACTCTTCCACATGTTAGCACTCCGTGAATTCGTTTGGCTGAGAAAACGAATGATATAGGTAACCTACGGACCAACCTTAAGGCTCTCTCTGAGACCCAGAGAGGGATCTTTCTAAGACTTTTTCTCTATACAGATTATGGCTTTGAATTGTCGGCTAGATTTAATACGTTTGTGCAGTATTTTTGGTTCTATTGGCAAGAGAACGCAGAACCTTGGACCATGGAGTCAAATTTCAGAAAGCAAGAGAAATAAATGACTTGGTGACTAAAACTTGAGAGGATAAAGGCTAAGTAGGCAATGGTATTTCAGTTTGAATTCATTGTGTGTGGCAAGAGAAAAATACATAAAGTAACTCAGAGCACCATTGGAGATGAATTCTAAATCACTTGGAAGAAAACATGGGCATCTAAATGGTGAAGTCTAGAGCATCGTGCGATGAATTTTAGACTTTTAAAACGTTCTGATTTAAGAATAATACATACATGGATATAAAGAACATAGGAAACACATACATAAGAGAGATCACAATTCATCAAACCACTACCATTAGAATATTTTCGTCAAAGTCTCAAGACCTTTGCATTAAGCTTCAATCGGGTTCGAAAGTTACATTCAACAGTCACTATCTACATTACTTTGCCAACCAACTTGGCTTACATTGAAAAGATGCAATATATAGAAAAAGGATGTGCTGCTTGGGCTGCCATGCCCCCCCAACTACTACTCCTAGAAGTTAGGCTCTGATTATTCTCTGTTGGATGATCCTTTGGATGACACTTACTAAGAATAGAAACTTGACTGTACCCAATCATGAAATAACCGATGTGTTTTCCATGATGGTTCGGTCATCAACAAGGTTTCATCGTTAAGAAGTGATGTTTCGACGCCTCTCCTTCGAAAGGTCATCTAGATGATCGAACGCTTGTCAGACTCCCACCACCTAGTGTAATGGATTTGATTGATGTCGCAAAATCATTGGTTGTGGTGCGCATGTGGCAGGTAACTGTGGACTATCACTTGTGTTTCCAAGATGGCAACGATGGTTAGGGGACAATGCATTTCTTCAAAATTGTTGCATGTTCAACCTACACTTTTCCTTCGTGACAGGTGGGTTTTCAACATCTACGCGACGTATATCTTCCGCATGGGCACACGTCATATTCCTTACTTCCCGACAGGAAACAAGAAACAAGGAGAAAGGAATCTCGTGCCATGTCCAAAAAGACAAAAATGAGATTTTATCAATTACGTTTCTGGCCTTATCTACAGTCATGATCTCTAAGCATTTTTCTGAGGGACCAGTTGCACCTTTTCATATTCTTTACCTGCTTTCGCAAGACCCCGTTAACCTTCAGTTTCACTTGAGCACCGTGTTGGTGCAAGTTTGATTAGACCAGGGTCCTTCTCAGGTTACCAACAAAAGGTACTGTGCAATCTAGAGTGCTGGCATTTTCATATCCTCTGAAGAGAAGAAGTCTCACCCGAAGCGTTGCTGAGACAAATAGATAGGGAAAGGTAGGGAAAAGACTTAAGAGGATCCATAGAGCCTTCAGGAATCATCCCTGATTTTGAGCAAGAGACATAAACAAATCTGAAACATATATGTGCAAGAATCAAACCTACTTACGTTAAGAACAAGAATCTAAACACATAACCATCGAGTAGAACTTATAACCAATAAAGAAGAACTGTAATGCATAAGGAAAACACACATAGACACATCATATTTGAAAATTTAGGTCCTTCCTCATATTATCTTCAAAATCTTTCTTTGATTACAGACTCAGAATTACACAACAGTGTGTTGTACAGACTCTTGACTCTGAACTCATGTTGTAGAGCTCCAATTCTCAAACCGATAGATCAAATTCATTACAGACTCAAGACTCAACTTGACTCAACTCCCCATAATCAACTCGGAACCAACTCGTAATCAACTGACCAACAACAACAACAATTTCAACAACAACCCTTTTACACTTATGTTCAACCCTATATATAGTTAGGTTGTGTCTTCTATTTCGGCTTGCGCGCTTCCTTGTTCTGTTGCAACCATTTGTTGCTTGGCTGGCGTTGTGCTGACTTTCTCAATTTATTTCTATTGATCTTTCTTGTTCTACTATCTAGCCTCTTTTGAAGCTCGTGCAACTCGTGCTCAGTCAAAACTTGCGCAATTCCGTATCCAAAAATGAAGGGCCCAATAGGCTTAGACCACAATCCTTGACTTGCCCTCGAGTCAATTGCTTGGTTCTTTTGCATATTCCAGGAGCATCTGTTGTTTTCCATTATCCTCCTTTTCTTATTCCTTGGGCTCTTCTGTTTGTTATTTCTCTTCTTTTACCTCTTCAAACAAAGGGCCAAACTCTGGTACCAACTCTAAGGCTCGCTATTTCACTCCTTGAAAGTTTCCCACTTTATGCTGCCATTTCCTGGCGAGGAGTGATGCCTTTGCAACGAACTGTTGGGTTGTCTCCTTGCTATCCGCCTTTGGCTTGGATGCGACCAACAAGTTCCACTTGGAATCTACTGTTGCGTCAAATTGATGCATGTGCATGTACACTTCCTGAATGATAGGACATAAATCATGCATCTCTTTCTTTGCTATGGACTGTGCCTCAAAGAGGGCATTCAACTCGTTGTCTGCCTTTTGAATTTGGTCGAAATTTTGTTGTTTCGCTATAGGATCCATTGTGGCCGCAACTTATTCGTTTAGCACCTAGATCTTTGTGCGCACCTCCTCCAAGACTTGGTTGCGTCGAGCGATGATGCCCATCCAGTCGCTGAATTCCCTGATAATCTTTTTTCATTCCACTTTGTGCTTGTGTAGTGCTGCTCGGGCATTGTTGCCTTGCGGTACTATCTTTTTTATCTGCTCTTGCAGCTTTTGAGGCTACTGCTCTGCTTCTTGTTGGGCCCCTTGTAACTATGCTTTTAGTTACTCATCTTGGGTGGTGAGTTGTGTCCATGCTCCTTGTAGCAACTCAGTCTGGTGTTTCAACTCGCCTGCATCACTGACTTCAAGTAGTTCGGGTGCAACCTTCTGAATCTCCGGCTAGGCTTCGGCAAGTCTTTCCTGCACTCTTTCCAGTTTGTGCTGAACTTGGATTTTGTCATTGACTTCCTACAACTGCATGTTTGCGCGACAAACTCTTCCTTCCTTGCAACCTTGACAAATCTCTTGGCCTCCTGGAGCCTTTGCTCTAATTGATCAGTTGATGCTCTGATCAGTCCAAATAATTGCATCTCTGGCCACTGTACGAGGTCAACAGATGAAGGAGCTATGTCTTTGGGTGCTCGTGTCTACAGTGGAATTCCACTAGCCATTGAATTCTCTGAGCGGGTCTCTACCTCCTCTTCTGTTGGCGGTCCTGGTGTGATCCTTGACCTTAACGTTGTGGGAAAAAGAGTCAGAACCTCTGTTCTGTCTATGCAAATTTGCATCAGTTCTGCACATTGCCGAGGGTCCTGAAGAACTCACTCCATTTGTTCATGTGTGGATGTTGCACTCTGCTCGAGTGTTGATTCTAGTTCCCTTTGAGGCTCTGGTAGCTCCTTCTCTTTTGTTATTTCCACTTCCTACATTGTGGTTTCTTGTACGCCCTCACCCTTGGAAGATGAGGGGATTTGTTGTTTTCTTTGGGCGTGAAGGTCCTCCACAGTGTGGGTGTCTTTTTCTTGCTCCGAAGGCTTAGGCTGTTGTTCCTAGATGTCTGGATTCAGACCATTCAACTTCATGCTCTACTCTGGTGCTTTGGGGTTTGGACCAGAAATTTCTGATATTGGCTTAGGTGGCTCTTGGGTTATTTCTGGGAGTACTTTCTCCACTATATTTGGTTGATCGAGCTGCATTGGATCTGGTTTTGTGGTCTGGGGTGGACTGTTGGTGATGGGGTTTGGTGATTGAGGTGGTGGTGGTGATGGAGGGTGCTCAGTGATGAATGTGGACATAATTGTTTCAAGCTCCAGGTCATCCTGAATGTCAATGATATTGCTGGCTTTGAACGTTGAGCGGGTGCGGGGAGCGGCTGATGCGAGGTGTTGTGGGTTCAGGGGTTTGTTCAGTGAGACCCTGGTTCTGGGCCTCTTCACCAATGGTTCGGTATTGAACACTGCACTCAGGATTTGGTTAACATCGTCACATGACAACACGACATCGGCTTGTAGCTGATGGAGGGTCGGTCTTTTCTTCCACTCCAACTGTTGCATCTATTCCTCCTCCTCAGAGTCTGATTATGCAGGGGTGCCTGGCTTCAGTGGCTCTGGACCCGAGCTTGGTCCGGCTCCTGATTTTTGTTTGTCTTCTTCACCAGCTCTGTAGGAAGGATATAATGCATTCCTGACTTGTGTTGACTGCGTTTGACTCCTGGCCATGACATAAATTCCTTGTCAAAGGCCTCTTCATCCAAATAGAACAGTAACATCCTAGTGTGGAAATCTTCCCTGCTAACATGTCTCAGCCAGACAAATGTATGGTTTTGGTTCATGCTGAAGGCAATATTTCTTGTATTGCAGTTGAGGAGCTCCTGCGGGATATGAAATCTATGTGTTGCATCTATCAAACCATTGTACAACTTAGCAAATTATACTGCGTTGAAGGCTGTATTCTCTGAATCTGGCATGGACTGCCATGGCTCAAACATCTTCGCCATGCACCCCTTGTCTGGTATCGTTGGCTGTATTCCCATAGGTGGCCTCCATTTGAACATTGTGAATGCCACGAGTAGATATCCATAAGTGAAGGTTCATCCCTTCTCCTGCGCTTCCTCGCATGCCACTAGTAGTTCCTCCAACAGGTAACTACACTAATTGAACACAACACCATTAGTGCAAAAGTATGCTACTGATAATGCATCTAACGTGCATTCGCCCTTGTAGTATGATATCATAACATTGTTGGCTATGATGTAACAGCCAATCCAGACTGTCTCGGGTAGTATGGGTTCAATTACTGCTGTGTGTCCCCCCCTCTTTGTGTTGAATTTCTCATACAAGTTGAGCTCGCCTTTCTTTTTGTCGTGCTGACTAGGACCCTGGAATCCTTTCGACACATCCTCTCCTTGGGAGGATAGTCCAGTAAGCTGCTAGATGTCTTAAGCATGGATTGGATACCACTTATCCAACCATATAATTCTGTCATGCACCTTGCTTATCAAAAATTGTGTCCACCGTGCAACCTCACCAGTGGTACCGAAGACTGGTAGGTTTCTCAGGTTCATGATGGTTGAATTGAATAAATTGATGAAGTTTGATTTTGGCACAAATTGCATGCCTCCTAATCCATCTGGAGCCATCTACCAAAATACATATGTGTTCATCTGAGGAAACAGGTCCGAATCTGTTAGGTCACGATCGAGGATCTTGACATGCTCCACCTTCCCTTTGAGATCACCTACGATCTCGACTTGTGGGTCGTAGGGCTCGTCTGGTACCACTTCTTTAGACATGGCACTTCGACTTGTTGTGGCTCTCGGCATTCCCACTTCTGTGGCAAGCTAAGGACTAGGGTTACGACTATGGATTTCACAAAGGTACAAGCTAGTTCGCTCTACTAAATTCAGAAATGGCTATATTCTTTTGGAAACGATGCATTCTTGGGTGATTTCTCTGGGCATTATACTTGGCTTAATGGGAAAGTTTAGCAGTAACTGTTGTTCATAATGACTGTATGGACGCAACTGGATCTAAGTTGTCTGACGGGACGGTTTAACAGGGTAAATCCTATTGGGCGATTCTGGCATTTACTTATTTGTGTGAGTTGGATAGGGACGTGGCCGATTTCAGAGCTTTTCGTTTAACGGGTGGGTATCCCGGCACAAACTCCGATGGCATATTTTCATAACATGGCCTTATGGATTAACTGACCTCAGACATGGTACCGAATGGAAATGAAGGTCGTGACTAGACTGGGTCTGTCTAGCACATGGACTCAAATCATATTCAAATTCATCCTCCCTCTGACCACAAAGTTTGTCCCCGTCATATTAATGACTGTGATTAATGGATTCTCTTATGCTGCAGATCCTGCACTGCTAAGTCATTAGTTTTGTATCAAAAAACACTAAAACAAAAAATAAACTATGCGTCATGGTGCAACACTACGCACATCGACTTTATTAGCTGAATTTACAAAAATTTCAGGAAACTCAAATCTAAATAATGTACAGGATCCTTCGGACTAGAGCGACAATTCCTCTTTCTTAGTTCTGAGACAGGTAGGGCTTCAGGCGAGCACCATTCACCCATCCTTGTCGCAACACAACATCCAGTTGCACGAGTTTGACTTCTCCTGAGGGTCAGATCTCCGCAATTATGAATGGTCCCAACCAATGCATGTGAATCTTGCCAGGATGCTTCTGGTACCAACTATCGTAGAGTAGCACCTTGTCTCCTTGCGTAAATACCTTAGTCTTAATGTCCCTGTCATGCCAAGATTTTTTTCTTTCTTTTTCAACCAACTGATGGAAGTCTACTAGAAATCTGGTCTCCTCATGTATAAACCAAGCTTTCGGGATTGGACCTAGGGAGTGGGGAAATACTTGAACCCAAAAGTGAGAGGGTATTCCCGCAACTTGCCACTGTGTCGCGCATTATTCAATGTGTATTCTAGGATCCGATTCTCTGCTAAACAGTTTCTCAACTTGGAGATATGTCTGCATCTCTGATTCCAGCTTCTCCTTATTCCAGAACCTGTATTTGATAGATTGCTTCACCTCGTCCCAAGTTATGAGTACAAATTTATGATTAGCCCACCATCTGGCATGGGTGTTCTGAAAAGCTACATCTAGTACCGAGATTCTTTGATCTTCTACTACATTTTCTTCCATGTTGTGAAGAAAACTCTCTAGATCTGAGGTGCCATCATATACTGGGTGTTCTCTAACTTTGGTCCCAACCCATCTGGTCGCTCTGACAGTTGCACATATTCTTGAGAATATTTCGTGTGAACCTTGTTTCCAACTGTCAAAAGCCAATTTTGAATCTTCATCTGCTGACTGTATGCTTCTCCAACTTACTGATCCATCAGCAGTAGGATTTATATAATCATTTCTTGTTCCTACTATTACGATGTACAATTGGTCCAAGTCTTCTCCTTCCACATTTATATTTTTTGGTTTTGTATACCTAGGTCCTACATATGGATCCAAAGGTTGAACTACCTTGATTCCCTCAACCTCAAAGGTCATGGTGTCTTTCTTTAAGTCGACTACTGCATAATTGTCATAGGCCCAATCAATGCCAAGTAGTACAGGGTAAGGGTCCTTATCTCCCATGATCTCAATGACTTCAAAGTCGACCACTATCTTAAATCCCGCAACATCTATTTCCACATTCTCTAGTCTTCCTATGGGGAAGATACAATATTGGTTTTCCATTCTTAACTGAATTGGGGAATATGCCAGCGTAGGTTTTCCTAAGGCTTCCAAGGTCTTCTTAGGCAAAATGTTCACATTGAATCCCAGATCCAACACGACGTCCTTAATATCAAATTCATCTAACTGGGATACTAGTCTAAATTATTTTTCGGTTCATACTTTTCTTCGGTGCACTCTCTGAATACTCTTCTCAAGAAGATTAGCAACTTTTTTGTTAGTTGATCATTCCCCAAAATGTCAGAGAATAATTGGAACCAAAGGTCAACTACATTTTGAGGTTTCTCAGGTTGTCTTGGCCTGGCTAAAGGGTTTCTGGGTGTAGGGGGTGAAGAAGGAACTTGCGCCATATTAGAATAAACAATAGGCTATGGGGATTTCTCTTGCATCTTTGAGCTAGGAATATTCTAAAATAATTCTATGGCATCTTTAAAGAACAACTTTTGTTTCAAAGGGTCATACATGTCTTCTTTAGGTGCTTCTTTCTGGATATGAGGTAGATTATCAACATCATCTCATGTCTTCGCTCCTCCTCTAGTAACGATATTAATGTTGGGAAATTGTCCCTTCATAACCCTCTTGATTTCTGAACTGATGAGGTTAGTTCCTCTTTGTCATACTCTATCCTCCCATTTTGCAATTAACTCTAGGAAGTCTTCAGTTGTGTGCCCGTTGGTTCTGCAATGAGAACACCATGGCTGCTTTGGATGAGGACAATCTCTAGCCATGTGACCTTGCTCATCACATTAATAACATCTGCTTGGCCCTCTTCCCCCAATTCTTCCTCCTCATAAGTCTCCTCCAACTCCACCTCCTCGACCTATTCCTGGTCCCTAAGGGTTTTCATTCACCCTAAATGTTGTTCAGTCTAACTTGTCTGCAAGTGAATCCAACGCTCTACATTGATTGGTAGTGTGCGTGGTAGACACACATAACTCATAATGTACTGTATTTGGTACTATCAAATATTTCTGCATAATGGAGCACTGTCTTGGCCCATGCCCATGGATTCGACAGATTTTAAAATACTCAGTTGTTGGTGCTTCTTGGCCTCCTGGAAAAGCATGATACATAGTGGGGTTATGGAATGGTAAGTTTTTCGACACTTGCGCAACTCCTCCCACAGGTCCTAATGGGGGTACCATCAGATTCCGAGGAGGTCCCATTCCCCTTATTCATTGACATTCGTTCGTCATATGACCTTGCGTATAGCATCCAATGCACCAAACCTGTGGTCGTCCTGGTCTAGGTATTGTCAACTCTTGAATATTTTCTGTAAGTGTTGATATCTTCCCTTGTAGTTGCGCTATATTTGCATCTTCCAGGGGTCTGGTCACTCTCAGGATCCTAGGGTATCCCACCATGGCTTCAATCTTCATTGATTGTTCCAAGGCGTCTTTTAACGTGGCTATCCGTTGTTGCGTTAGTGGAATTCGAGTTAGAGGCAGCAACCCCTAAATGTACCACTCCCTTTGATGTTATTCGTGGATTGGATGATCCAGCCTCCCTATGGCATCTTTAAACTTCTGGCTATATTACCAAGCTGATTCACCTTCCCGTTGTTGGATCTCGCGCAACTCAGATAGAGTCTATTATTCTGTCTGGGGTAGTTTGAACTCTGCTATGAACCTTGTTCGTACCTAGACAAGTGTGAACGCTTGACCTTGCCTTCCTGGAACTCTCGACTTAATTATCTTCATGTACCACTTGAGAGCACGACCTCTCAAGGTAGTCTGGAACTCGACCAACTTATTCGCATCCAAAGTCCCTCTGGATCTCCAAATTTCTTCACACAAGAACCAATGCTGCTCAACGTCTTCATCTCCCTTACCCCAAAATTCTGGGTATCGGGCAATTGAACCTCCCGCATGGCGAGCCATTGTTGATCTTGTTGTTCCTATCAATTTAAATCCTAATGGTCCTGCTTGCAATCTACCAAGGGATCCCAGTATCCTCCCTATACTTGCACTTCCTGGTTGTGACTGACTAATTAATTGTACTGGAACAGAACTAGCATGAGAAGGTAGTATCAAACTTACTGCTTGTATAGAAGACACTTGGGGTATGGGTGATTCGGGGCCAGTGCCACTGGCTTCGGGGTGGTTTTCTTTGATCTGGGGGGTCTCATTTTCTTCCACTAGGACGATATCTTCGACCGGATTCCCGATCTCTCATGTTATCGGAGCCGAATCTTCTCTTTCTTCTTCAATATTCATGTTGACTTATTCCTCTCTTACGTCTGCACCTTATCCTACTTGTCCCATCTCTTGGGGACTTCTTTCTCTCTGTGCTTCTATCTCATTTAATATTTGACTGGCCAGTCATTCCTGTCTTCTCATCTTTTGCAATTATACCCTCTATCTTTCCTCTACTTCTCATGATCCACCTTCTTTCCTCAACTTCTCGAACTGTCTTGCTACTTTCTTGATCTTGTCGCACCACCACTTCTCAACTATGGCGGCTCTCCTCAAGGCTCGGTCATATCTCAAGTCTGTTTCTTGTTGTTTCCCCCCCATTTTTTAAAGAACCCTTCCCCTCTCTCATGCCATGACTCTCACCCCGCCTCGCCCTACCCCAAGTGAGGGTGTTTACGCTGCCATCTCAGTCGAGGACATAGTCAACATCCCCTCATCCATCAAGAAAACCTTAATCCACAAGGGGATTTCTCTCAACAGTCTTCCCCTTGCGTATTTATTGAAAACCACCTCTACTCGTGAGAAAGATTGGTGGTTCTCAACTATAAATTCAATGATATATCCCTCTAATGTGGGGCTGACCCAGAAATCAACTGCTCGCGTGACTGGACAATCTAGCCTCTGGAGTGCTGCTATCTTTTCTGTGTCCCACCAGATCCTCTTGACTTGTCCTTGGAACTCTGGAGATTCTTGGAGCCTCTTTATCCAGTGGAAAAATTCTTCCGGGAATTTAATCCAGAAAATCTCGTACTGGTCACTCGATCTTTCTGAGTAAAATATTTCTTCACAAGTGTTTTCCACCGATTTTCTCCTCAGATCTACTTCTTTCCATATGAAGGCATCACAGTTTCTTTCCCACCATTGATCAATACCAAATCTATGGATCCGCAGAAGCATTCTCCCTACAGGTTCCCTTTTAACGCAGGTCCCGGCAACAGAACCATTTTGTTGGTGCAAGTTTGATCAGACCAGGGTCCTTCTCAGGTTACCAACAAAAGGTACCATGTAGTCTAGAGCACTGGTATTTTCATCTCCTCCGAAGAGAGAATTATCACCCAATTCACTGCTGAGACAAATAGATAGTTAGGGTAGGGAAAAGAATTAAGAGGATCCATAGAGCCTTCAGGAATCATCCTTGATTTTGTGCAAGAGACATAAACAGATCTGAAACATATATGTGCAAGAATCGAACCTACTTACGTTAAGAACAAGCATCTAAACACATAACCATCGAGTAGAACTTATAACCCAGAAAGAAGAACTGTAATTCATAAGGAAAACACACAGAGACACATCATATTTGAAAATTTAGGTCCTTCTTCATATTATCTTTAGAATCTTTCTTTGATTACAGACTCAGAATTACACAACAATGCGTTGTATAGACTCTTGACTCTGGAATCATGTCACAAAGCTCCAATTCTCAAACTGATAGATCAAATTCATTACAGACTCAAGACTTGACTTGACTCAACTCCCCACAATCAACTCGGAACCAACTCGTAATCAACTGACCAACAACAAAAATAATGTCAACAACAACCCTTTTACACTTATGTTCATCCCTATATATAGTTGGGTTGTGTCTTCTATTTCGGCTTGCGTGCTTCCTTGTTATGTTGCAACAGTTTATTTCTTAGCTGGCGTTGCACTAACTTTTGTAACTTCTTTTTGTTGCTCTTTCTCGTTCTATTGTCCAGCCTCTGTTGAAGCTTGTGCAACTCGTGCTCAGTCAAAAATTGCGCAATTACTTATCCAAAAACGAAGGGCCCAACACACCGGATAGAGTTGCATTAAATTTTTCTATGGTCGGTCCACATTCTTTGAAATGCTCCGTGATTTTCTCCTCTGACAGTCTTTGTGCTTCGCACAACTGGATAATCATGTATTGTGCTTCTCTGAGCTTCCTGTTAAGGCAATTCAAATTCCCTTCTCGGCTCCTTGATGCTGATGTATCGACGGTCCTTTCCACTAACTACTTTCTCAACTCCCTATTCTCCTAGTACAACTCAACAATAGTGAGTTGTGCTTGTTTTAGCTATTGCAACGACTCACAAATGTCTTCAACGTCTGGTCTTCTCTGTTTGTCGTGGGTTTCTTGGCTTGAAATTTCGATAGGTTCCAACCGAACAACGCGCAGTAACTCCTTAGCGGTCGATTTGGCGCGTGGTTCGCTCGGAGCTTGGGCCTTCCCGGTCTCTTTATTCTTCCTTGGCCTGCCTATTTTCTGGGGTATTGGATGTTGGGGGGATGAGGCTTCCATTATCTTTCCTTTTTCTGTAACCCTTTCTATTTTCTCCTCTGCGATGCGATATGTTTCTTTTCCCATGGGTAGAGGGGGATCTCCTTTGGGGTCCCTAGGGATGTCGGATGAAAGAAAAAACAAATCCCAACTCTTTCCCAGTCGCCCTAATTCCTCAAATATCAACAATTTGATTAGTGAGATTGGGATAAGTTCTTCCTTGGCTGGTCTACTTCGGCTTGGACGTTGTCTTCCATTCCTCCTAGACTTTGGTGCAAGAAGAAAGGCAGATCTAATGACCTCTTTCCTGTTAAATGCATCATCAATATGATGTGATGCAGGTGTATTTTGTCAAACCTTCTTTCATAGGTGAAATCCTTTCTAATCACCTTCAAGAGTTTCTGGAAAGGCTCCCGTAAATACCGACTTGGAACACCCATTTTGATTTTCTCGTTTAGGCAGTTTGGTTTGATGAATTCTTAGTAGCATATCATGTCCAAAGGAATGCCCATAGACCAGGGGTGATTTTAAGAACCCCCCTAAATATGTATATATAATAAATGGGTGAATCCCCATGATACATAAGAAAAAATGAAGGCTATTTTATCAATTATATAATATGTATATATATATATTTTTGGCGAATCTTTTAGTCAATTATATAATCTTGTAAAATCTTGGTGAATATTTCATTGAATTATAAAATCTTGGAAAATCTTGGCGATTTTTTCACTGAATTATATAACCTTTTAAAGTATTGGAATTTTTTTTGATAAAGTATAAAACCCATATATAATAATATGGAAATGTGTTCATTAAACTGTAATATACTCATTTTAAATATTTGGAAAAAGAAGCATAGTTTTTCCATCCTTTAGACAATGTTGCAAGCATCAAGGGTTTTGTTTGTTAAGGTTGTTCCAAGGGCTTACATGACATCAAGGATGGAAACTAGGGAAGAGTGTTCCAAGGGATTACATAAGGAAGGAGTGGAATGAACTACTGTTTTTTATTCAAAGGTATACAACCTGTGAGGGAAGGTATAATTCAACTTCCCTGTATCACATTATATTATTGAAACATTTCACAGGTACTCATCCACTCAATATGCCCTATTTTCTTTGGCACTGCCCAGTAAAAATGTCTAACAAGGTCAAATCCAATCCTGCTAAGGCTAAGACCAGATTTTTTCATTGTGCTTTGATTAAATTACTCATCATTGAAGAACTGAAGAAAAGGAAGAAAACATGGGGGTATTTTTTGTTTTGGTCTGAGTTCACCTATGAAGAAGATCCTGAGAATCCTCTTGGAAATAAGAAGAGATTCAAGAAATGCAAGAAACATATTGCACCTGATACATAAGAGGCATCCACCAACAGGAAAAGGAGAAGGATATATCTCCTCGATGATCCTAAGGATGAAAACATGGTCATAATTAAAAGAGATAAAGTGGTTTCTTGGAAAGAGAGGCTTAAGGA
>ML785272.1:91911-103245 GCA_009831015.1 Picea engelmannii
AGTGCTATTTCTGTTCAAGTGCTATTTCTGTTGCTATTTCGTATATCATTTCTGTGAAGATTATGCTGGATATTTTACTGTTATTCTGTTATTTCTAGCATTTCGTTCCTGTTCTGCATATTTTATATATCTGGTATCTTGCACAAAATCTGGGCGAATTAAACCATAAACCCCGATTTTACCAAATGTCAGGGCGAAGAAGCTATCAAAAATTCCCATACTTCTAGAAATTTGGTTAATGGAAGCTTGTCCCTCCAAATTTCAGGGGCGAAATATAATTTTTTTTCCTCTATCTCTCCTAAAAGCAAGGGCTAACCCTGTACATGATTTTTCCCCTAAAATAAATTATGGGCTAATGATATAAGTTTTAAAAAATCACTTTAATACAAAAAATTCGCCCAATAAAAAATTGGAAGCCCCTAAATTTCGCCCATGAGCAAAATTTCGCCCCTAAAATCATCTATGCCATAGACTACATTTCACCGCATAGAGGGATCTCCATTGTGATTGACATAGTTTCCTCCGTCACCCGAAATGTGATTCCTGCAATAATCGTGTGGAACCCATTAAATTTGAGCGTGAACTATTCCACCAGTTTCACATTGTATCCTTGGGTTTTCTTGCAGTAGAACATGCATCCGACCTGTTCAAAAGATTCTCTGACATTCGGATCTTCATTTATCAATGCCAAGTCTTAAGGCTCAAACCTCGCAGTTTTTCCACTTCGTGCCCCCTTCCTTATGCTTTGGGATGTCATCATGGTACAATGCGTGTTTGCTCTACACGCGCAGTAGTGAAGATGACACCCCCTTCACGCGACAAATGGATAATGATATTCTTAGCCCAGACCGGTCAGAGAGGTAGTAGGGGAACTTTGCGCGATAATTGAGAATGACTTTGGGAATTCACCGCGTGTCCCCCAGGCGCCACGAATACTCTCGATGCAGGAATGGGTCGACGATGTGACAATGACGATGACAGGCTTGTTTCAGTAGGGGAGTGCGAAAGAGAATTTGGGCGTGACAAGAACTATAAGGATGAGGGGATGACCGCGAGAAGACTTTTCGTTTGAC
This sequence comes from Picea engelmannii, assembly GCA_009831015.1. Classification (NCBI taxonomy): domain Eukaryota; kingdom Viridiplantae; phylum Streptophyta; class Pinopsida; order Pinales; family Pinaceae; genus Picea; species Picea engelmannii. The sequence goes on from ML785272.1 coordinate 92,985, forward strand.
AAACTAACTTGTGACTAACTCCGACAGGCTCCAAACCCTGATTTAAGACAAACAAAATGCGACAATATTGATTGACCCAATTTGCAACATAGCTGATGGCAATCGAATTTCCCGCAATGAGAAAATCAGGGCTTACAGAAAAAGTTACAGACGATGCATAAGCTCAGTTGGTAAATAGAATACATACAAAGCGACTGGAATTTATAACTGAACGATTGAGGGATGGAATCATGACGGGGGACATTGAATCCATGGTGACGATAAGTTTTGAAGCAGGCTGAAGATTTGCGCAACACATTCGCGCGACGAGTACACTTCAGAGTGTGTAAAGTATAACTGATAAGAGCTGCAGAGTATACGTGATATGAGCGTCGTGATTTCTTATCCTTTCTAACTTCATAATGAGGTGATGATGGTCGTTATATTTTCCGACATGACCTTTATTATAACAACTTTCTTCAACCTTTGGCACGCAAAATCCCCACTTCTAACAGGACCCGGCCTTTTGGGAAAAGACCTTTACCATTTACACATGTTTGATTCTGACTTCCTTTCCCGACTCCAAGGACCAAATCGACCACTTGCTGAATTCGACCCATTCGTTGTTCGGTACCTGACCTCACATTCTTTGACACACGGACCATGACTCATCTAACACCGACTCTAACTGAAAAAATGATAGCGCTAACAGCTGGCTCCAACGGGGATGCTATCCTCCCAGTGAGGTGGAAAAGAACAACAGACCATGTGCCTAACCATTGGGATTTATTTGATTTTCAAAGTCTAAAACAATGGGAAAGACTCACCCTAGACCTTCTTGACATAGTTACGATCATAGTCAACATAAACTTAGGGCCTTCACTTCGGGCTTCAATTTCCTGCTGACATACTGACTCGAAACGCCTTCTTTGAAAACATAAAAATAGATATTTACAATGACATGAAAACCTAAACAGACCATACTAAACCAGATAGTGTTTGAGGAACCTTCCATTTACAGGCCCCCCACTAGTGAATTCTCCATTGAGCTCTTATAGAAGATATGCGTTGTTCCCGTGGAATGCAACGATTTTGAATGGTCCCATCCAAAGATGATCAGATTTTCCATTCTTCCCTTTGTCTTCATTCCTCGCATCCCACTTTAGCACTAAATCTTTCACCTTGAAATCCTCTTGCTTAGAGTGTTTGTCAAAAAATTTCTTCATCCTATCTTGGTGAAGTTGTGCTCGGTTGAAAACATGCTCCCTCATATGCTGCGCATCAATTAACTGATTTATCCTCCTCTGAGCGTTGTTTGGCTCAGCCTCTTACTCTTGCAACAGATTCTTGACGGACAATCCCAGCGAGGTAGGTAAAACTACATCCGCGCCATATACAATTTGGAGTGGTGACATGGATATGGAATTTTTGGTAGTGATTATGTTAGCCCATAGTGCGTAGATAAGCTTCTTGTGTCAGGCCTTCTTTTTGTCATGCAGGATCCTTTTAATAATCCTGGTTAAGATTTTGTTGGATGATTCTACCAATCCATTACCATGTGGGTAATAAGTTGTAGAATGTACCAGGGTTATATTGTAATTGTTACAAAACTTATCCATTTTATTGGACTTAAATGATTTCGCGTTATCCGTGATGATCTTGATAGGGCACCCGAACCTATACAAGATGTTGGTCTCTAGAAACTGAATGATGACCGTGTCAATAGACTACCTTGTGGGGACTGCTTCGATCCATTTGGTGAATTAATTTGTAGCCGTTAGTATTCATCTATGTTGCGTCGAGGATGGCAGATGGATATCTCCTATAAATTCCAGGCCCCATTGCATGAACGATGCTTCGATAGAGATAGGTTTCAATGGGAGGGGTTGCAACTTTCTCCTTCCATCGAATATCTGGCACTTGTGGAAACTGGAAACTTCCTTGTATACATATGCAAAAATGTTGGGCCAATAATAACTCGCCCTCAATATTTTATGTGCAGTGGTTTTCCAGTAGTGATGCCCCCCACATTCACCTTTGTGGAATTCCCTAATAGCTCGTTCTGTGTCATCTTCCAGTAAGCAACTTAGCAAGATCCCTCCCGGATCTTTCTTATACAGAGAGTTATCTAAGATGAAAAACTTGACAGTCTTCAGCTTTAAAATCCTGGACTTGGTTTTTCTTAACCCTAGAGGGGCTTGCAAATTTCTCAACACATAAATGATGTCAGTGTACCAAGGTGAATCGATTAATTTCTGAGACACCTGCGGGGTTGTTTCTTCTTGATGGTTCTCCAATAGATCAACAATGAAGTTTATTCCCAAAACATCACAGTTCGACTCGCCATCAATTTTGCGAGCCCCTGACCCTTAATCATATTTGTGGGATTGATTTCGAGGTTGTATTCCATCATGACTGCAATCCATTTACCTTTTCTCCCCTTAGGGTCAGGATGATTTAGGATGTCCTTGAAGGAATTGTTGGGCATGTAAGCAATGACACGGGAATGTAGTATATACGTCATGAACTCCTTGAGGGATTTCAAAAAGGTGTATGCTTGTTTTTCCATAATATCATACCTCAGTGGGGAGACTCTCAACATCCTGTTGAAGTAGGCTATAGGATTTTCAAAATTCTGCTCGTCCTTCTATAATAGTACGCCAACTATGGTGTGCTATGAGGCGAAGGAGAATAAGATAAAATCCTTTGTGAAATCCAATCTTGCCAATACGGGAGCTTTGGTCAGCGCTACCTTGATGTCTTCAAACAATTTCCTAGATTTGGGGCTCCATTTTATCTCATTACCCTTTCTGAGCATGCTTGTGATGTGTTTTATAATTTTAGCTAGATTCATAATGAATCTTCTCAAGAAATTCACCTTTCCCAGGAAGGACTGTACCTCTTTCTTGCTCTGAGGAGTGTTGATCTTCATAATTCCTTCCACCCTGTTGGGGTCTATCTTTATGCCTTCCTTTGAGATGATGTGCCCCAACAATTTCCCTTCTTGCATTTCGAAATGTGATTTTTTCAGATTCAAAGATATGCCGAACTTTCTGCATTTCTGGAAAAAAATCTTTAGATGCATAAGATGTTGTTCATCGGAGTCGGAAAACACTGTGATGTCATCTAGGTAGATCATGATAAATTTTTCCTTTTCCTCAGCAAATGATATATTCATATCTCTCTGGAAAGTATCTCCAGCGTTCCTAAGACCAAAAGTCATCTTCGCATACATGAACGTACTCCATGGTGTCGTGAAGGCTGTATTTTCTTGGTCATCCGGGTGTACCATGATCTGATTGTAACCCGAAAAACCGTCCAGCATGGACATCTTCTGTGATCCAACTACCTTCTGCAGGATGTAGTCCATCTTAGGAAGCAAATAGTTTTCCTTGAGGGATACTCTGTTCAAGTTCCGAAAATCCACGCATAACCTTATTCCACCGTTCTTCTTCCTTATTGGCACAAGGTTGGCAACCCATTTTGAAAATATTAAAGAGACAACAATTTTGGCTTCAAATAGTTTCTTTACCTCTTTTTCAATTAGCGACAAGAGCAGGGGATTGATCTGTCTTAGATTTTTCTTGAAAGGTTTTTTATCTTCTTTGAGGGGAATGATGTGTTGAATTACTCTAGTGTCATAGACTTTCAATTCCTCATAACTCCAGGAAAAAATGTTAGGAAAGTATGTCATGAGTTTGATGTATCTCTGCTTGATCTCTGGACTAAGTGTCTTTGACAATTTGATTATCTTTGGATTCTCTTGGGTCCCGGTGTTGCAATCCTCGACATCCTCATCATTCACAGTGATCCTGGGATTTCTGGTTACATCGTTTTCATCAAACAACTTTTCCAACGGAACCAATCCCTTGGGGATGATATTATTTTTTAGATGCACTATGTCCCTTCCAGCTATCTGGTTTTGAAAGGTGTCATCATCACCGCGCGCAACTATGTTTTCATATTCTTCGTAATAACACTCATCATCGATGTTTACATTAGCAAACTCGTCGCTCATTTGGAGGAATCTCTCCACTCGTTTTTCATCTTCAAACACCCGCCAATACTTGATATTATCGGGTACCGCTGACCTATGTTTGACTTCGATATCATAGCTCTAGTGTTGCTCCCATCTCCATAGCATCAAATAATTTTCCTATGGTTGCTGTGCTCAATTCATATAAAAATATCATCAATAAAATATATAATTATAAGATCAAAATGGTCATAAAATAATAATGATATAATTCATTAAATATGTCATTTCAATGTTAGTGCTCTACATGGTGTAAATTTCCCATGTGCAACATGCATATGTTTTCATAGGTGTATCTATACTTATAGCATACATCAAGTGGCCCACACCTTCTATAACAATTTAGTAGCATACACAACATCATCGATGGTGTGGTGTAATAAGTACAATGGATTTATACATCTTTGGTGCATGTTCTTCACACCATCAGAGGTGCATCCAAGTAACATGAGAGCATTGTGATTCAAAGATGAGTGTTCATCTAGGTATTTCAGTTCACTTATGTGGCCTAGACGCCTCATGAATGGTAGACCCAAAAACGCATTGGAAAGAAATACATGTTAGGGATTTGTGGCAATCTACTTGCACTTAAACAATGCATCACATCAACCTAAATGTATTGGGCAATGCAGGTTGTTTGGCCCACCTTTATTTAGTTTGTTCAATATTACTAGATGCCCCATGTTCTATGCTTGTATAAACTCACCATCCCATATGCTACTCCCTCTTCAATCAACATCTTTGTCTTCAACAACATCTCACGCTCTCCTATGCATCTTTTTCTTCGCCTCTTCAAACCTTCATATGTTTTGTTTTGTTTTGTGAAATATTGAGCGACCTGTTGTAAGAGAGGAATGTAATTAGTGAACACTCTTGATTTAAAAGATGAATTTTGGACCAAAAAGATATGCCCTGTATAACATAAGGCATCATTCTTCCAAGTGTAGCTTGGATGTGCATGGGGGTCATCCTAGAGCTAGTGGAGAAGTTGAGATATATTGGCATCTTCCAACCATTTTTGATGTACTTCCACTATCCAATTGGGCACCGGTAAAGACAAACCAAATAGGTAACCTTCCTCCTCATACTTCTTAGAGGGAGCGTGAGCCACCACATTCCCATTACCCTTATTGTATTTAATCTCGTAATCATAGCCTTATATTTGGGTGACCCATTTTTTCTACTCTAGGGAGGACAACCTCTATTCCAAGAAGTATTTCAAATTGCATTGGTCTACCTTAATTTAGAGATGTTTCCCAATCAAGTAAGGACACCATGTTTCATTTAGATAAAGAATAACCATTGTTTCCTTGTCATAGGTTGGTTTTCCCAATGTTTTGGCACAAAATTGTTTACAGGTGAAGGCCAAGGGGCATCCCTCTTGCATTAACGCTACACCGATACCTTTACCAGAAGTGTCAAATTTGAAGATGAAAGTCTTATTGATGTCAAGAATGGCTAGGACAAGAATAATATACATAGTTTCTTTAAATCTTTAAAATCCTATTCTACAACATCATTATAGTTGAAGGCGTTTTTCTTGAGCAAGGTGGTGAGGGAAGTTGCAATTTTACCATAGTTATGTACAAAATTCTTGTAGTAACTTGTGAGGCCAAGGAAACCATGAAAAATTTGAGAGTCTTTTGTTAAGGCCAATATTTCATTGCCTCAATTTTCATAGGATAACACACACTCCATCCCCATTGACAATGTGCCCTAAATATTCCACATATGAGGTACCGAAAGCACATTTAGAACATTTGATGAACAATCGGTGTTCATAGAGGATTTGTAAGACCTGATCCACATGTGCCACATGTGTCTACCAAGTTTTTTTGTAGATCAATATATCATCAAATAAGACAAAAAAATGTAGGGGGGGTTGAAATATTTTGTTCACAAGGCTCTGAAAAGTGGAAGGTGCATTGCAAAGACCAAAAAACATAACCAAGAACTCATAATCGCTTTCATGTGCATGAAAAGAAGTTTTAGGAATATATATTTCATTCATTTTGATTTGGTTATAACCTAAATGGAGATCAAGTTTAGTGAATAATTGTGCCCTATGTAGTTCATCCAAGAGGTCGTTAATGATATAAATGAAATTTTTTCTTTAATTGTCAGTTTTCTAAGAGTTCAAAAGTCAACACACATGTGCCAAGCATCTTATCTTTTTAGAACCATGAAAATTGGAGAGGAGTAAGGGTTGGTGCTAGGATGAATCACACATGTTGTGAATAGTTATTGAATGATCTTTTCGATCTCATTTTTCTATGCAAAAGGATGACGATATAGGTGTGCATTGGGAAATTGACTACCTAGAATCAATGAGATACTATGATCATACTAACCACATGAGGGTGGTAGTCCTTGGGGAAGTTTATTTACCTATTGGTATTTTTCCAAAACTAACTACAAGTTAGGATGAAATGACAGAGAAGTGTCGTCGGGAACTTGAATAAAATGGAATTGTGCAATAATTCCTAAATGACCCTTCTTCAAGAGCCTACGTTGAGACCTTTGAGAGTTAAGAAACACCCGTCCTTCTTGAAACTAATGTATAATTCTAGGAAATCCATGGTGACGGGGTTTAATGTTCTCAACCATTCAACATCCAAAATGATATCATAGTCTTCCCATTTCAATGGAAAACATGTGAGTTTTCAAGAAATAAACACCCATTTGGATTTTTTCATGCGCACTTGCCACCACATTTCACAGATCCCCCATTTGCAATCATAATTTGAAAGTTGTTAACAACATGGATATAGGAGTGTTTTTCTTCTACGATGTGGCAATGAATGGAAGCTTGGGTGTTGTCACCATCTAATAAGACAATTACCTTCCTATGATCGATATAGCCAACTAGATTTAATGCTCGAGGAGATGAAATGTAATTCAAGGTAGGAAAGGGGATTCTTCACAGTGTTGGCCTAGAATTGGAACCTCCTCTGTGAAAACCTTACATAAACAACCAACCAAGTTCTCTTCAACAGTAAGATCTAGTGAATATACTATGAAATCATATCACTATTTTTTCTTGGGAATAACAAGATATGAAGGAAATTGATCCTCAATGTCTAATGAATCTTTCCCTTAGAGATGTTGTAAAAACAAAGAAAAAAAAAACTATTAGATGTTGGTTTCATCTATCCATTTTTTTTTTTTATAGTGAGTGGTTTTCCCCACTAATCATTGTTCCAAAAAGGGAGGGGGGGATGGTGAGTGTGTGTAGACTGTTGAGAGCTCAACAAGGCCACCCAAAAGGATCACCTTCCCTTGTATCTTATTGACCAAGTACTTGACACTTTTTCTAGGAAAAAGTACTTTTCCATCCTAGATGAATTTAGTGGCTATAACCAAATACAAATTGCTCTTGAAAATTAGGATAAGATAATATTTACCTATCATTAGGATACATTTTCCTATAGACTTCTATATTTTGGTTTGTGTAATGCCCTTGCTATATTCTAAGGATATCCTCAACATCTTTTCAGACCTAGTCCATGACTATGTGGAAGTCTACCTGGATGACTATATAGTATATGGTAATTCTTAAGAAGAAGCATTAACTAATATGAAGTGTTTTGCAACATTGTCAAGATATGGATTTTTCCCTTGGCTCTTAAAAATGTTTTATGCTAATGGTTTAGGGTATAGTCTTAGGGCACCACATATAAACGTTAGGGATTAAAGTTGACAACACCAAAATTTATGGAATATAGTGTTTACCTACCCCTTAGAAGAAACATAATGTTTGCACCTTTCTTGGACATGTTGATTATTATAGGAGATTATCATTGATTTCAGTGAAATAACAACACCATTGTTTGTCATTCTTAGAAAGGATGTTGAATTTATATGGACTATGGAATGCCAAAATGCCTTTGAAACCTTAAAATAAAAAAATAATTGTAGTCCACATGTGAAAAGACCCTAATTGGAATATTCCCTTTCATATTCACACAATTGCTTCAAAAAAATCCTTAGGTGTGTCTTGGGACATCATGACATTGCTAAAAATGATGCCATTTATTACATAAGCATTAATCTCTTTAGACGTGAATTAAATTACATCATTATTGAAAATGAATTTATAGAGACATATATGCGATTAATAAATTTCAACACTGCATCATTGGATATTCTATTTTATTTCATATAGATCACATCACTATTAGGTATGTAATGAATAAACTTTTTGTTAGTGGTCGAGTTGTTACATGGTTACTTTTGTTGTAAGAATTTGATCTCGCTATATTTGATAAGTCTGGATGGGAAACTGTGGTTACAGATTTCCTATCTCAGTTGGAGAATAGCCATGAAGAATGCCTTGTAGAAGATACATTCCCTAATGAACACTTATTTGTTGTGTCCTTACAAACCCCATGGTTTGTTGACATTGCAAAAAATCTTGTTGTTAGAAATTTTCCTCAACACTTCTCTCATAGAAATATTGTGGAGTCATAAAAAAAAGTGCTCCCTATAGTTGGATTCAAGGGTATTTATTTAAAATGGGACTAGATCATGTACTCAAGTGTTTTTTAAGAGAATATGAAATTTATGATGTGATTCATGAAATTCATGATGAGCCCAATGGGGGCCATTTTTTAGCAAAAATAATAGCGCTAAATGTTTTTCACATTAGATACTACTGACCTACAATTTACAAAGATTTTAAAGATTTAATCAATAAATGTGATGAATGCTAGTGGGGAATGCCTACTCCAACTAATGAAATGCCTTTACACCCATAAGTCTCTCTAGAACCATTTCACAAATGGGACCTAGATTTTGTAAGATTAATTGAACCTCTCTTGAATCAATAACAATGTATTTTGGTCTGCACATGTTATCTCACCAAGTGGGTTGAGTTCAAAGTGTCGACAAATGAAAAGGAATATGAGGTAATTAAGTTTTTATATGGAAACACATTCACCATATTTAGTGTTCCACAAGAGTTAGAAACATATTAGGGTAACCATTTCACTTCATAACTAGTTCAAAGTATTTCTCACGCATGAGTTTCATTATAGAAAAAATACATCATACCATCCATAGGTTAATGCACAAGTGGAGGTCACTAATAGAAGAATTGAAAATATTCTTAACAAGATAGAAGATACTGGGCCAATAGACTCATATAATCATTTTGGAATTATAGCACAACTTGGAAAACAACTACATGCCTTACACCATATGATTTATTATATGGTAAAACAATGGTGTTGCTAATAGAATCTGAAATCAAAACTCTTTGGGTAGCATTAGAGTTGGGGCTTGAAATTTCTACAACATAAAAAGGCTAAGTCAACTAGTTGAATGCCCTATATGTGTTTCGATAACAAGCACTCTTCCACACATAAGCAATTCAATGCCAATGAATTCATTGGAATGATCACTTCATCAAAAGAAAATAATTCCAAGTTGGTGAGTAGACCTTAATCTATGACTCCAAATTTAAAGATTTCAAAGGAAACTTAAAACAAGAAAGCTTGGCCCCTATGAAATTGAAACAATCTTCAACTATGGTTCTGTTCAAATCCATACCATTGAGGAAGACAAAGTTCCCATCATCATCAATGGATGCAGACTGAAATCTACAAGAGGCCTTTGACCAAGGAAGAATTCATTTATGTTGTACACAATCAAGAAATACACTTGGATGTGATTGAGGGCACCCCTACCCTCAATTCAAAACATTTTTTTCTTCATTGATATCTTGCTAATAATAACAATAATAATAATAAATCTTATGATGAAAACCATATTTTTGGTATCATAAGATAGATGAACCTTTGAAAACTAGTCGGCTAGCAAGAGTTATTCTGCATAAATAATTACCTATGGTGAAAACTCTAGGGGGCACTATAGGACAATGGATAATTAGAAAACTAGTATACTAGCAAGTCATCCATTGTAGAGAAAAAGAAAAGAAAAAAAAAAACATAAAAAGTTATATTCAAGTTTCAACAACATCTTATATTCATTTGAATTTCAAGATTGTTGCCAAATATTGCTCCAATCTGCTCACCACTACAAAAGATGCATTGATGAATCAATATAGAGGTCACTACCTTCAACAAATATATGCAAATTAAGTATATTTATCTACGTCCTCTCTAAATGTTGTTGAGTATTCTTCAAATTCTATAATGACTACAATGCTACCTCTCTCCCACCCAACCCACCATTTCCTCCTCACCTTATTTTGTTGACAGGGGACACATAATCCTTTAATCTTTT
>ML785272.1:103282-117497 GCA_009831015.1 Picea engelmannii
TAATGAAATTTCACACTTTGAATATTTTTTTTCCCCTTATCAACAAATGGGGTTGTATTCACATGCCACCAATTTCATTAATGAACGATATCAAAAGAAAAACATGATGGCTACCAAATTGATTGAGATATGACGAATAGTGGGGTGATAATGGTTGGATGTTACTGAGCCACTAATTCAACATGGAAATTACTAATACACTCATGGGTAATTATGGAAGCGATAAACTCACCAACCTTTTGGGTAATTATGGAATCGATAAATTCACCAACCTTTTGATCCCTGTAGTTGATCTCAAGTGAGATTTTGGATTGTGTGCTAGTGAAACAATGATAGCCACATGTAAGGGAGTTAAAAGGGAGACATTTATAAGAACCTGGGATGAAATTTCCCTACATGTCATCCATTACATCACATGTGAATGTAGGAAAAATGTTGTACTTACCTACCACTTTAAGTTCTTGAAGCACCTAAGACACAAGAGGTTCATTGGTGTTCCATTCTTCCTATTTTAGTAAATACAAAAACTAGTTTCAAAAGTGCAAACTAGAAGGAAAGGTACCTTGGCACACCATGACTTGATTAAGCTTTAGATTATGGATTCCTTATAAATAAATAAATCATATATTCTAAGTTGGGACTAGTTTACCAGCATCTAGGTTTGAGAAATTGCAAAAGTTCAAGTGTAGCAGCTAGAAAGAATAATTGAAGAAGTTGCAAATGCTCTTATAGAATGATTGATTTCCACTATAGAGCCAGAATATGTAGCTATAAAATCAATAGAACCCAAAAGAAAAAAATGATGAAGAAGCAAATGGATGATTTCCTAGCTAGATAGAGAACCAAAAACAAAGGTTGAATCTAGGGTTACTAAACTACATGGTCCTTCTACATAGGCTGCAAAATCCATTGAGTTTGAAGATTCCTCCCTAGCTGGAAGATCCCATTTCCCTATCAAGGTTTAGATCCCCCATTGTCCATGAAAAAGAAAGTGAAGAAACCCATGTTGAGAGGGTTCCATCACTGAGAATGAGGAGGTTAGGTTCAAGCAGGTTGAAGAAGAAAATTCCAAATACTACCACAACTATTGAAGTTGAATATTTAAAGAGACAATTGTAGATTGTTAAAGGTCAAGAAGCTAAGTAGAGATATGATGTTGAATCACAAGTAAAAGGAGTCATCTATGTTTGGGAGAACCAATAGGTTATCAAGCACTTAGATGAAATTTTTTCTTTTTCCACTTTTGAATATGCTCATACTTTAGAGTCATTCTTGAATGAGAATACCAAGCTAAAGGATGAGGTGGCCAAATGATTAGAGAGATTGTAAAGAAGGCTAAAGGGGTGATAAAATTAATAGCTTTAACTGAACAAATTGTTGAATATGCTAATGAGATGCTATCATGTAAGCCAATTGCAAGAGTTTATGCTTTATATGTAAGAGAACAATGGCACAAATTCCAAATTGAATGTTGTATTTCCCAACAAAAGGGAAACTCAAAACCCTTGGGACTTCTATGAAATTTATTTTGATAGCCTTCCAAAAAGGAAAAAAATTCTATGTGAGCTTTATCTACACAATTATGTGCTACCTCAAACACTGAGGTGGTCTCCAAACCATTATGTTAGGGAGGCTCAACTCAGGGCATTCATATCTTGGCTACATAATGAAAAAAATAGGTTTGAAACTATAGAAAATTATAAGGCCGACAAGATGATAATTGAGTTGAGGGTGAGAGGAGAATGTGTCCAATTAATGATGTTTAGAGAAACCATATAATGGTGATTGAAGATCTAGTTGCATTCCCAGTGTTAGAGAGGAGACATTTGGAGGCAGTTGTACTTTGCAGGAAATTGCTTAGTACTTCTAAGAATGAGTCACCGAGGGGTACATAATTAAGATGGAAAGAACTCCTTGAGAAACTATAGAAGAGGGAACTCCACTCATTTCTAGGTCTCAAAAGAAATCTTTACAAAATTGGATTATATGTTGAAGGCCTCCAAAGAATTACATTCAATTGGATAGGGTTAAAGTTTAGGTTTCTAATTTTATTACACCCTATCCCCTATTCTCAACAATATAGAGAACCTAATTTTGTTGTTAAGAGGACAAGGTGGAAGGAACTTGTCAAATTTTTAGGTTATTACCCAAAAGAGGCAACTAGTTGTTATGTTTCTTAGAACCTTAGAGAGTAATTCTTGATAGTGTAGAGGCATGCTAAGATCACTATAGCATGGTAAGGGCAGTCAGAACCCCTCTCAGTTGAGGTAAGTAACACTCAAAAACTCTTCTCAGACTTAGAATTGAAAGTAGAGGAAGAGATGAAAGTTGAGGCAACATCAAAATCAAAGGAACAAGAAGAGACACAAGTAGATGAAGACACAAAGATCAATTAAAAGGAAATGGGAAAGGAACATAGATGAAAAAAAGGGAAAACCTGCAATCCATAGCCACAACTAAAGAGCCATAAGAAACCTCTACAATGGTCGAGGAAGGTAGCAATCAACAACATGAGAAGATCACTAGTATCCCCAACCTTTTCTTTCATTTTCTTTTGTTGAGGAAAGAACATGAAAATCTCTAAGTTGGGGAGTATGACAAGCCCTGAAATTGGTTTATTTTTCTCATCTTTTATGGCTATTTATCTCCCCAAAGTCGTTGGACATTGTTGAATTTTGGACTAATATCTATTGCATTGACCAGTTTTGTAGCCGTCAAACAATTTATTGATTAATTACTTGTAATGGTTACTTCGACAATATTTTATGAGTTTTTGTGTTGAAAATGTTTGAGTTTGCTTGTATATTGATGAATGGTTTTTTAGTGATAGATTTATTAATGGATTATACATAATGTTTTCAATGGTTATGAAGTTTTATTGTTGTAGAATGATTGCCTAAATTTTGTTTCATTAGTGTTGAATGTCTTTTAACCAACATTTGTCCATGATTAAAGGTAGTTGGTGTGCTATAGAATCCATTTTATTCCACAATGCTTATACACTTATCAATTCAAGTGAAAGACAATACTATAAGTGGCATTTGTTCATGAGAAGACTAGGGATGTATATTCAACCCACTACTACAACCTAAGCATGAAGACATTGTGCATGTGAATTCACACTCTTAGCGATTCTCCAACCTATGCAAAAGGGAGTATGAACCTTCAACTCACAGTAACTCACCAAGGTTTTGATCAAGGAAATAATTGGCCCTACAAACCCTCTACAATAGACCATCCACATAGATGATGAAGAAGGATAGTGTGCCCTTGAATCTGTTCCTCATCAACCTACTAAAATGTTAGATCTCCAATATGAGGGAAATGGTGATTATGATGGGTAAGAGTTGTTGTGTTGAGCCTTGGAGATCCCTATCAGTTTCAATGGATTCAAGGACTCTCACTATAAATGTACGCATTTGCAACTTAAGTAGGGTAGGTTCTAAGTTACATACAATTAGGGTTAGATATATAGAAGTTGTAGACTAGAAATTGTAATATGAAGTGTTTATTAATGGTTAAAGTACCATTCTTTTGAGTTGAGATAAATCCTTATAGGATTTCATTAGCCCTCTTCTATCCAAGGCCCACTTGAAGAGATTATTGGTGAACACACCTTCTTATGTATGTTTCATTTATTTTTTTCTTATAAGTTATTGTGCAATTTGTATTTCCTCAAACCAACATCTCTTGTTCTTGAGTGGTAGAGGAACCATTCATGTTTTAGTTCATTATTTAGAATGTTTATATATTATTGCTAACTCCTTCACTATAATATGATGACCTCATGGTTCGTAAAGAGGGCTATTATGATGTTCAACAGACTATATAATAGTTTGATTCCCATCACACATAGTTATGATTTAATTTCCATAACATTCAATCGTTGTTAGCAGTAAATTTCTTTTTGAAGTATTTATTTATGTAACAATGGTTTTTTACTTTTGAAGCAATGTAGATTCAATTATGAAAAGTGGCAAGGTTCTAGGTCATCAGCCAGAAGAGCCAAGGGTATTACATGCTTGGACAACTTTTGTTGTGGAACACTTAATCTTAATCAAAGATAACTATCATGTAGAATAGATACATACAATAACATTTAGTTTCCATTCACTAAGAGTAGCAATGCAGAGTCAACTCAGTAGCATTTAAAGTCTTGAAGGTTGCATAGAAAATGCACAACACTTCACAATCTTACACTCCCTTGGTCAATAATTTAAGTCTAAGTTAGGGGATTCAACAACTCATAAATTGTTGTAATTCTTTGGCTTACCAATTGCCACCACTACCAACTTTCTTGATCCAAAAGAACCCCTATTACAAGTTTCAATTTGCATCCTCTACACCATGTGTAATATCCCTAGGCCGAACCCAATTATAATGTAAATGAAAATGTACTTAAGCTGGCGAGATGTTTTGATATCATTTTTGTATGCACATTTCATTGCATAGTGCGCACTTGTACTGCGCAGTAAAATGATGAAGTGTACACATTCTTGGATACTGCGCACAAAAACTTAAGTGCGCGCGATTTTGAGGCCAAGGAGCCTTTTGTGTATATGTTGTGTTTTATAGGCTGGTGAGCCATTTATTATAAGCTAGGATGCTTATGTTTTGATTAGGCCGGAGAGCCTAGATTTTAAAGGCCAGTGCCCCTATTTTTGTATATGTCTCATAATTAATATACGATACATCGCTGCGTGCATACCGACCATGATAAAAGAGATGGGGGACTAAACTCCACTGGTTAGATAAAGGGAGGGGCCTAAAATTTAAGGATAAGGGCTAAGTTAGGGAGATTAAGCCAAAAAGGAATATTATATTAATATTTCTTAAATCATAAAGTATGGATAACTATTTTATCCTAAGTTCTAAGGTTGGGGACAAGTGGGGCCAAAGTAGCTCCCAACATGACAAGTGTCAAGTTAGGGACATGCATACATATTGTTGGGACTTAGTTTATTTTCCCATCTTTTCCATCAGTCAGTCATCCATTCAATCATCCATGAGTATTCACACATCCATTGAGCTAGCCTCTGTATCTTCATGACTGTACCTGAAATCGTATCCATAGCCATTTTGTGTCAATGCATCTGGTTAGCTTGGGAGATGGACTGAAGAAGCGGGTTGTCAGGCCTGTGAGATATTGAAGAGGCGGGTTGTCAGGCCCGTGAGCAATTCTCTGGGTTAGAGAATTGTTGGGGATTGATTTCCTGAAGGTGCTAAACTGCAACTATAGTGCTCTAAGACTTCTTGTCCAGCCTGTTGTTGAAGCCCGGAAAGGAAGTGGGGCAGCCGAAGGACCGTTGAGCAGAGAAGGGGCGCACTTCCTGGGTGGGATAGGCATGTAGGGAATGAGGGACTGTAGGTAGTTAGTTTGAGTTGGCACCTGAGCTAGAGTCTTTCCTGTTGTCTATGAACCTTTAGCTTGGTTAGGAATCCCTTTACCCGGGTGGAGTTTAGTCCCATCTCGGGGGTGACTCACTGTTGAGAGTGATGAACAGTGTGGTCTAAGGTTGGGAGGTTCGTGGAAGGTCTGCATGCAGTTGGTGACATTGTTACCAAGATAAGTGCCAATTGTGTGATAAATTTACATGCCGCATTGTTATTTACGTGCTTATTTTTATGGGTTATCATATGTGCAGTTATAACTGTGTTTATTTTTATGGGTATTTCCTGTATATGAATGTATATGTTTACTTTTATTTTAGTGTGAATCAGTGCATTTACATATGTATTTGTATGTTTTTCGTTTTATATATAATGCTTCCACAAGAGTTCTGTGTGTATATATTTTAATTGCATACAGTTTGAAAAATTTATGTGGCATAGCTCAGTCAGATGTTGGGTATGTTACAGTCTGTTCCGTAGAGAGAATGTAAGAGTTCTCTAGAGTAGCATGCCCCGACATGGATGGTTAGGGATGTTACACCATGGAGGAAAAAGTAGTGTTCCATTTTGTCAACCCAACCCATCAAATTAGACCCTTCAAACTTATTCAGATATACCTTAGGAAATCAATGCAATAGATGGGGGGAACAATTGGGAAAGGGGTTATAGTTAGAATAACCTTCAACCATGAAATATTCACCATCAACATGCTTACCCTTGCTAGAGCCTTCACTAGTGAAACAATCACCATCATATGCTTACCCTCTAGCTTGCCAAGTTTACCAAAAGAAAGTGAGATTTTCCTTTTAACAATAGTCATGTGGTTTTGAAGTTGTTCCTTGGTTGGATCCATTGTCTGTGTGAGGGACTTGATTGCTAGCATTATTTCATTCGTTATGTCTTACATGGTTACCATTCTTATAGTGTGGGTCATGGGACCATAGGGACCACCAAAAGGGTTACTTAAGAGCTATGTCAACGCAATAAGTGTTGTAAGAGGAGTATTTTGTGATAGGTCACAAATAATGGTACTGTCAAGTCCACAAAAAAAGGTTACTTGAAAACTATACCAATGCAATAATTGTTGCATAATGAATATTTTGAGATAGGTATCCCATAGTGGCATTGGTTGGCCCCATACCTTTTTTTTATACTCGAATGAGAGTATTACTCTTGTTTGAGTAATATTACTATGATGGAATTATCAAATTCTTGATATTCTAGAATATTCTTTTATTCATTATCTGTTCTACAGAGGCTAGGGTTTGCAAGGTCCTAAGAGAATATGAACGTTAGGTAATATATCTCTCTAATACAACAGAGGCTTTCCAACAGTTGTACTTGGCATAATATTTCATTATGCTAACTAAGGAGGATAGATCATACCCTTAGTTGTACTACCCAATTCCCTAGTATGTAAGAGTGATCACCCTAATTGTTGTTTTCGATGTACTATGGAATCAAGACAAAGGGTGAGTTTTTGTAATCTTTCAGGTGTGCTTAGGGGGGATTGTAATATCTTTGAGGGTATGCAAAGATTGAATCAATATACATATTATATATAATGCAGTAGTACTAGCCAAGTACCAATAGAGGTGTACACGGGTATCCAACTAGGTGACTCACTTGTATTTCTTGTGCATATGCTTCCCAACTATAGTTTTACCCATTGAACGACATATCATTGTGTTTAAATATTTCAGAGCATATTTATGGCCTAAAAAAAATTAACTTCAAATTGGGTGCGCATTGGCATAGGAAAGTGCTTTGATACTACTTGTGGTGAACCTTGATAGCTTTATTGATGTTATGGATACGATGCAATGTTTATTTGCACCTTCGAGGGGACAACCTCCAATTAAGTAGAGCTCCAAAATAACATTAATCAATTGACACTCGATTAGATAGCTTCTATTGCTATAAATAGCTTTTAACCATCCAAAACCTTGACCACCTAAAACACAACCTTCAGTAATGAGGCTACAATAAATACATAGTGTACCTTCTTTAATGAGGCCACCTTACATTTATTAATTACACACTCTCACTACCTAGTAGATCTTTTTAGTCCCTGTCATAGGCATAGAGGGACTATAGCGATCGATAAGTCCTCGACTACATATTAGTTTGTCCTTTGACTAGAAATATTTCCATAATACCTATTGTTGGAGCTAGGGAATTAAAAGCATATATATATTTATAATAAAAAGTAACATATATGTACTAATCTGATTGGATAATAGATTGGAGGCTTTATTGCCGGCTTCTCTATTCCCAATGTTTTATATGGCAACATATCCAAACTTTTTCTCGTATACAGTCTTTTTGAATCATATATTTTTCCTGTATATTGCTTGAAGGTGGATTAATGCTAGCATTAGTTCGAATGTTTGTATTATCATTTTCTGCTAGCTGGATATATTCCTAAGTTTTGATTTGTACTAAGCATATTGAAATGTTTTGATATCCAAGCTTTATAGTGATTGTGAATTCCAAAGTTTATAACGTCCTTGGCGGATGTATTTTTGTTGAAATGTATTGACACTTTTTTCGAGATGCCTCAATAGGCCTGACGGCTAAAATGTTTACATGAGGCAACATCCTCCAACAGGCCTGACATCTTAAATGTTTGCATACCGCGAGGTCCTTAGACAGTATGACAACCTTAAATGTTTATGTAAATACACTTCTCGGAGTACATTTTTCCTCGAAATTTTCCATATAGTAACAATGAAATTGCATAGTCTTGTTTTTCCACCACCAGTTCAACAACCATTGTATTTTTCATCCTTCTTTTATCTTTGCAATGCAATTTCGTTATCGTTGAAGCTATATACATTGTTTACTGGTTCGGTGAGTGCTTCTTATTTGTTGGTTTCTCGGTTGCTTCTTATTGTTGTTTCGTTCGCGAGTTGACCTGCGCTTCTGCATTTCAGCGTTTCAGAGTAAGTTTTGATGCCATAGTTTCATTTTCTATTCCTTATTTTTTGTTCAGTGTTTGCAGTCTGCAAGTAAGAATGTTTGTTTATTTGTAGTGGCATGGTCCTCATATTTTTTCGGTTCCTTCTATGCTTGGGTTGCAGTTTCGTAATCGTTGGAGATACATATGTTGTTTACTGGGTCGGTGGTTCTTGTTGGTTCGTTGGTTCGTGGTTTGCTAGTTCTGTTTGTTTGGCTCAGCTTTACGCTTTGGGGCCCTGGGGGTGCAGTTCAACTTGTTCATGCTTTATCGTTGTCTGGTGCTTGTTGTTTTCTTTTGTTTGATTCAGCCTTGCAGGGTTGGGGTCATGCGACGGTGGTTGGAGATTTTATTTTTTTATTTTTTTTTGGATTATTTTTGTTTTTTGGGGTGCTTTACGGTGTTTAGCCCCTGCACCCAGGAGTCGACATGCAGTTGTGTTATTTTCCCTCTCCGTCGAGGTCGATATCTGTTATTCTGTGAGATTTTGTTGGTGCTTCAATGCTGGCATGAAAGAAAATAATTGCATGCAAAATTGTTCGAGGATTACATGTGAAATTGCAATATATGCTATTTTTTTGTTAGAATAAAGCATATGCAGGCTACATTTATAGACCATGTAAGTTCAGATTTGTCGATCTGACATTACATGTTCTTTCTCCTCTACACAGACTGTTGTGCGCATGATACAATTTGTGTTGTGCTTGAGGTATGATATGTACAACAAAGATTCTGCAAGATTATATTTGGATGTCTGGAAGCATGTCTGGGTAGTTTTCCACGGAAAACCAAAAACTTGTATTGTGGGCACAACAGTCTGTGTAGAGGATAAAGAACTTGTATTGTGGGCACAACAGTTTGTGTAGAGGATAAAGAACATGTATTTCCATCGGCGGAAGCATATATGAATAATTTTCCATGGAAAACCATAAATCGTTTAGCTACAACCATGCAATTGCGTGATATTTAGTGGCTTGTAATATCTTTTGGGCAGGGAAAAACAAATTACATGTTTACAACCATGGATGGAGAAGTGCAAAGGTTCATGATTCTTCTTATCTTCTAGATTGTTCATTGAGTCTGTTTTACTGTCTATACATATTGCTTGTCCTCCGATGCATACCAACTTCCATTCATGTTCATTGTGTTTTGTGTGTTCCCAAATTCAAACAAACAGAATAGCTGGAGAAAATGAGGGAGTCTTGATTGCATCGGTTGAAGAGGATATAGAAATGTGCATGCTTGTATTGTTATTTCATATTGCATTGTTTTGTATTTCATTTATGGTATGTATATGTGTTCACCTAGTTTATTATATGTACATGTTGTGTGCCTTCATACATGGTAACTTATCTTCATTACATGCCTTCCTACATACTAACATGCTTCATGTCTGTTGTCTTTTTGCTGCGTTGGTACATTTAAACAAACATAATAGTTGGAGATGGTGATGGGCTCTTTGGCGGGTAAATAGACATGTT
Source organism: Picea engelmannii (assembly GCA_009831015.1). Lineage (NCBI taxonomy): Eukaryota > Viridiplantae > Streptophyta > Pinopsida > Pinales > Pinaceae > Picea > Picea engelmannii. The sequence goes on from ML785272.1 coordinate 113,114, forward strand.
TCTCTTTCTTTTAGATGTTTGTCTTCATACTAACTTGCCTTCATGTCCTTGACAGGGAGATGAATTGTTCTGTGCAACAACAGAGGGTTCTGTGGTACAATCTTCTAAAAGGTATACCAAGTGTGGTGGTAAATTAAATATAAAAAATGGGTGGGGGCATATAATATTAGACTTGAAAATGATGGCTTGGTAGCAAGGGCCTTTCAGCCCTCCCTATTTCTACTTTTTCCATTTTATATTATCCCTTTTGTTTTCTATCTCACCTGCTTAGTGTGCTTTCCGAAAATGCTTTAGTGCGCTGGTTGGCAGACTAACGGTTTCACATCTGTGGTCGTGCTTCTACCTTGTTCCATAGTTACCTACTTTCTTGATTGCGGGTGTCGGGCTGACAGGTTGAATATTTCTCTCCTGCCTTCCGGGGGTCCGCGATATACAGATTGGCCATGGTGCCCTACCCTCACGCCCTGTTTACTGTCAAACATTTGTCTAGTTAAAAAAAGCAGATGCATACAATTTTATGGTTATTTAGTCCTTGTGATGGACAATATAAAATGCATATTCTTGTTTAGTCCTGATGTTCATCTGCACATGCTTGCATCAGAAAAATTTGGACTAGTGACATGGGTGTGAGCATTCAGTCATCCCAGACATCAGCAAACCGACAAGGCCAAAGGTAAAGAGGCATACACTCTGCTCTTACTATGTTTACTAAACAAATATCCACGGGTATATATTCATCTATAGCATGATGGATATGTTGATGTTGACTACAATACATGGTTTGCAGCTCACAAGAAGTATCAAAAAGTACAAGCGAGACGCCGAACGTGCTGCATGTTCTGCAGAATAAGATGTGTGGTTGAAAAACTATGGCTCCATAGTTCATCGAAGCTATGCGTGTACTTGTAGATTTATGCCAGTGAGAGAAGAATACAGAAAAAATAAAAATAAAAAAATAAATAGATAAACATGCACACTACCATTCACTTTAGTTTTCCTGATCAAACATTGTCACCAGGTCTAGAGTTGTAACATCCAAAGTAATATCAATAGAGGGCTTGAACAACCTCCGAACTGGACAAGTGTTCATCGGGGACATAATGGTCATCTATAGCACCTACTTGGACAAGAAAACAAAAGTAGATCCATTATGCGTGTTGACATGATAGGCAAGGAGGCCATGATGATAGTGACACTGACTGTTCCTACACAACTTGTCCATAAACATGCATAAAATATATTTTCGGGTAATGGGATATCCATTACAATTTTTAATATATTGCCCAAAATAGTATATGACCGTGGTGATTGCGATCAAATTATTTCGCTGAACGAAACAAGCATTGTGGAAAAAATTTCCGTTGTTTGTTCAGAATATCGTTTCATCCCGGACTCAACTATCAGCCAGCTTACACAGAGCACTGATATTTACCCAATCAAAACGATTGGCACAACTGTCACATTGGCGAGAAAACTTGGTTCGCAACACATTATCCATATAAAAGATGGAGAGTCGGACAACAACAAGGCAATGGTACCGCTTTTCATATTCAGTTTTGTCCTTTACTTTCGCATGTGCATGTATCTTGGGTAAGTTACACAAATATTGCACTGTTCCATGTTGCAGCTACAATTATTCGATATGTATTCCAATTTGTTTTTGTCAATCAAACAACAATTGCATAAAGAGCAGATTCCACTTATGTTGTTCAAAAATATAACAAAGAAAAGGGATGTTAGAGAAAGGATCTTTCGGACAACCCAGGCAACATTTGTAACAGAGTTGCGAGCAGATATAGTAGAGGATATGAAGAAACTAGCTAGCTCTACAAATGTTGTGGGTATACATCCACAAAATCATCTTCACTTTGCTTATAAAAATAGACTTCAACAAATTTCTGTGGCTTGTTTAATTTTTTTTTTTTTTTAAGGGGAAGGCGGGGGTGGGTGAAGTTGTGTATTATATTGTTCAATGTATTAATTCCTATGCTCGCGTTCCTAGGTTGAAGGTGTTTTAGTTGCAACCAATGTGTACTCGACCCCCTTTGAACCTGTATGTGCAAAATGCAACTCTCCTGCTTCTTCCTCCGCTTTGATAAGTGATGATATGATTGATTGTCTGCGATGCAGTGAAAAATGTCCATATATATATGGAAATTGTGTCAATGGTGTCATCTGAAACATGGGAAAAACAACCGTGCATTGTACGGTTAGGCAACCTCTGTTACAAAATGTTCTTCCTAAGTTGGCAAAGTTGTCATATGAAACGCATCTACAGAAAAAGGCAAGTAGTGTGTACATGTTGCGGGAGCTTCAGATACACAACAAATTCATCTTAAATGAGGACAATGAAATTTTGCATATCGGCTAAAGAAGGGAATATATATATATATATATATATATCAAACTTTGGCAGGAAACAAAAATACCTCATGTGTCTTTGCAATATTTCTTCAACATCCAGATGAATGTTTGTCGGACTTGGCTAGTTGGGATTACAAACGCATAAGATTGTTCAGTCCAAAAAATGGGAAGCATGGCAGAAAACCCCATATATCCCATGGCCCCAGTTATTTTCTACTAGGAACATATACCAGATGCAAGAGAAAACGAATGCGGAGACATATTTTCTTTGTATATCAAATTGTTTGGTGCAAAGGTCGATGGGTCCTGCTCTATGGAACCTTCTTGGAACTTGCTTGTGGCCTATTTGAAGTTTGGTTGGTTCTTGGTTGCATCTTCATCTCTCAATTTGTATACCACGAAACTCCAACTGTTTTTTTGAGGACACAAAATAATATAATTGAATTTTTTAGCCAGCTGGCCTGCAGATCCGCCTGAAAATTTCTATGGCGCTATGACACAAATGTAGTATGTGGCTTATTTTAGCAGATTACGTTGATCGATGAACCTGGTAAAATTATTGTCCTAGAATAATTTGAAATCAACGAATATATACTGTGCGAAGTGCAATTGTGCTATCATATCAAGAAGAGGACCTTAAAATTCAAATTGGTCATTGTTTTGGCATTTTTTCTTAATCGGTGAACTCAGTAAAATTAATGTCCTGGAATAATTTGAAATGAACAAATATATACTATGCGGAGTGAAATTGTGCTATCATATGAACAAGAGGCCCTTAAAATTCAAATTGGTCCTTGTTATGCTTGTGGTGATAGAATTTTAAAAATACTTTCTTTTCTTTCCTTCATTTTTTTTAAAATAAGCGATTTAACATCCTTTAATAATTTAATGTAATTCAATTGTACAATATCAATATTTAATATTAATAATTTAGTATTTGAAAATAATTTTTTTAGATAAAGTTAGATAGGATGACCATCCATAAACAATTGCAATCTTGAATCTGCCAGTCGTGGGGTCCTGTCGATTTGTATGTCTCGAAACTCCGAGTGTTGTTTGGAGGACATGAGACAATAGAAGTGCAATGTTGAGCCAACCAACCAGCAAGTCCGCCTGCCAATTTGTATATCGCGGAAGTTTGGATGCTATTTGTAGGAAACATAACAATAGAGACTGAATTTTGAGCCCGCCAGGCCAATAACTCACGATCCAAAAAGTGTCGAAGTATGGAATGAGGGATCCGCATATTCTCTATAAAATATCATGTCGATACTTTATAAAAGTACATGTTTACTATGTATTGCTGGTTTGTCGGAAAACTTTTATATCACTCGCCCGACCAAATTGTACAATCTTTCTTGTCTAATTAAATTCTGCAATATCAATATTTAATATTAATAATTTAGTATTGAAAATAATGTTTTTAGATATGGGGTAAAATCATGAAGCTGGGTAACACTTTTGCTTGTTTTATGACAAAAAAAACTGTATTTTCACAAGTTCTTCAACTTCCGGCATACAAAGTATTTTTTTTATTTAGAATTTCACTTTACAGTAAAAACAAAACTTGTAAATAATTTTGTTATCTTTCCAATGACTATTTTTCAATTTTTTTTTATCAAGATTTGATATGTCAGTTTGACAATTGTTTAACACTATGTTCGTTAAACATGAAATGAATGATAATGAGTTATTGTTTTCCACAACAATGTATCTGTTATTAAACTTATGTTTTTAATAAATGAAATATACTGCAGCAATCTACAGAGACTCTATTTTATTATGACTATAATTTTGAATCTAATGGATGAATATTATAATTTCTAGAATTTTTTTAAGTTGACCAAGTTGAAAACATTGCATATTTTAAACACGTATTTTTCTACACCTTGTATCTATCTTAATTTTTACTTTAAAGTAAAATCTAAAAATACCCTTTTGACGAGAACATTTTAACAATTATGAATATAATTTTTCCATAATTTTCCGTTGTGTATTTTTAGAGATACGGTTTTTTCAT
>ML785272.1:117547-131148 GCA_009831015.1 Picea engelmannii
TACCCAATGAAAGTAGATTCAATTTTAAAAATGTTGGTATCAATTCTCAAACTAAATTCTGAGTATTTGTAGGAGTCCGCTACCTCCAAAGATGAAGTAAGATGGAGAGAATTTGCAGTTTCCTGCAAACACTCTCATTTAAGATTTTCGGTCGAAATATTCTTTCAGTCGAAATCTAGTTTTTAACGAAATCCGTTAAAAATAAACGTTTCGGACGAAATATGCTTACCACGGGAAAATAATTCATCCAAAAAACATTGTACACGAATTTTGAGGGCACCGTTAAATTTGACGTGAAAAACTGTTTCGGCCGAAAAAATTCATTTTCGGCCGAAAATTTGCCACTAGAAATTTTGGAGACCCGATTGTCATGAAAGTGTTACCCACCTTCATGATTTTACCCTATGTTATATAGTTGATATGGATTACCATCCATGAACAATGGAAAAATTGAACCCTCCAGTCCTCGAGTCCATCTGTCAATTTGTATATTGCAGAACTCCGAGTGCTATTTGGAGGACACAAAATAATGGAAGTGCAATGTTGAGCCATCCAGCCCGCAGGTCCGCTTGTCAATTTGTATATCACGGAATTGTGGGTACTTTTTGTAGAGCGTAGAACAATAGAGGCCCAATTTTCAGCCCGCCAGCCCCAGAAGCCATGATCCAAAAAGTAGCTGAGTATGGAATGGCAGATCCGTACATGTTCTATAAAAATTTCATGTTTATAGTTTATAAGAGTACATACTTAGTATGTATTACTCGTTTTTTAGAAAACTTCTAGGTGCGGAAGTTGGCGGATTCGTGACTTCAGATTTCACTTACTTTTATATCACCAGCCTGACCGACCGCTTCTCCGTTTGATATTGTAATAAACGAATATAAACTGGCCCAAGTCCAATTGTGTTATGACATGAACGAGGACCTTAAAATTCAAATAGCTGGCAAGTCCGCTTGTGAATTTGTATATCGCGAAAATGTGGATGCTATTTGTAGGGCACAGAACAACAAAGGCCCAATTTTGAACCCGCCAGCCCGAGAATCCTCCATCCAAATAGTGGTTAAGTATGGAATTAGGGATCTGTACATGTTCTATAAAATGTCATGTCCATAGTTTGTAGAAGTAGATCTTTACTATGTATCACACGTTTCCTCCGAATGTTGTTTAGAAGAGACAAAACAATAGAACTACAATGTTGAAGGACCCAGTCCGCGGCTTCGGCTGTCAATTTGGATATCGCAAGACTCTGGGTACTATTTGTAGGGTACAAAGTAATAGAGGCCTAGCTTTGAGCCCGCCAGACCAAGAACCCGCAATCGAAAAAGTGGCCAAGTATGAAATGTGGGATCCATACAAACTCTATAAAAACCTTATGTCCATACCTTGTAAGAGTTCATACTTAGTATGTATTACTCATTTTTCGAAAAAAATTTACCTGCAGAAGTTGGCGGATTCACGACTTCAAGTTTCAATTACCTTTAGATGACCAGCCCGACCGACCACTTCTCCATTTGATATTGTAAGAAACAAATATAAAGTGGCCCAAGTCCAAATTTGCTATTACAGCAACACGAGGCCCTTAAAATTGAAATAGTCCGCAAATCCGCTTGTCAATTTGTATATCGTGGAACCGTCAGTGCTTTTTGTAGGGCACATAACAACAAAGAACCAATTTTGAGCCTGCCAGCCCGAGAACCCGCGATCCAAAAAGTGACCAAGTATGGAATGAGGCATGCGTACATGCTCTATAAGATCTCATGCCCATAATTTATAAAAGTACATACTTGGTATGTATAACTCGTTTCTTGCGAAATTTTGTAGGTGCGAAATTTGACAGATACACGTGTTCAGATTTCCACCCATTTTTATATCAACAGCCTGATCGTCCTCTTGCATGTTTCATATTATACAAAAATTTTGGAACACAAGTTTCTGAATACACAGGTTTTTCTTTGAAATGAGATATTTCACATCCTTTTATAATTTTATGTAATTAAATTGTACAATATCAATACTTTAGTTTTGAAAATAATATTTTTTTGTAGTGTTACATAGTTCATAGGGATCACCATCCGTAAACAATCGCAAGGTTGGGCCCGCCAACCCTGGAGTCCATCTGTGAATTTGTATATGGCGGAAGTTCGAGTGTTGTTTGAATGACACAGAACAATAGAAATGCAATGTTGAGCGAGCCAGCCCACAAGTCTGCCTGTCAATTTGTATATTGTGGAACTCTTGGGTGCTATTTGTAGCTAACGGAACAATAGAGGCCCAGTTTTGAGCTCGACATCCCGATTACCCACGATCCAAAGATTGGCTTAAGTATGGAATGCGGGAACAGTGCAATGTTCGAGTACCCCACAGGTTTGTTGGCCAATTTGTATATCGCGGAATTCTGAATGTTATTTGTAGGCCACGAAACAATGGATGCCCAATTTAGAGCCCACCAGTCCAAGAACCCATGATCCAAAAATTCAGAATCCGTACATGCTCTATAACATCTCATGTTCATACTTTATAGTACATATTTAGTGTGTATTACTCGTTTTTTTCGAAAATTTCTAGTTTATCTTTTCTCTCTGCATTTCCTTATTGAAACACGGGTTCCTTCATAGGCGGGTTTAACATTGCATTTCCATTGTCCCCCCTCTGCAACTAGCACCCGGACTTCTGCGATTTACAAATTTGCAAACAAACTCCCCTTCATCTCGTATGCTTTCGCTTTCTGTTTACTTGGTCCTTTTTCCAAATGTCTCATGCTTTTATATACAAAACCCCAGGTTCAAAAATATACAAACTTCCCTCTTTCCATTGCACTTCCGTTGTTCCCCTACTTACAAACAACAGCCTAAATTTCGCGACATAGAAATTGATGGCCGATATCTGTCACTGAGATGCAATATGACCATCGGCCCTTCACGTCTCCTGGGTATATCTTCTTCCCTTCTTCTTTTGTAACCCACCCGACCGCTTTCCATACTTAGGTATTTCTTGGAATCGGTTTCACGGGTTGTTCGGTGCCTCGCTGCAATTTGCCATCACCGTTGCCTTCGTACTTGTTTCCAGATATGCAATAATTAAGCTTTAATGCTAGTAGTTCATCCTAGAAGAATAGTTAAGATTGTCATTAATGTTATCCTTTCCAAGTATTCATTTCAAACATGATGCAATCTGTTTTTTGTGCATCGGTGGGTTGGCGCTTTTAAGAAATTTCTAATTCTTAATCTCTCTTCTTCATCACTGCTACCTTCACACTTTTTTCCTAATTATGTAATTAGTGAGTTGTGATGGTGATAGTTCATTCCACATGAACCCTGTAGATTGTCATTGATCAGAGAAAGGCTTGAGGAGATATTCCATTGCTACGCATTAAACCATAATTTGCGGAGGGTTATATTATCCCTCCCCGATTTTCATTTCAAACACCATCTCGAGAAAACAAAAATTCTTGTTAAGTTGTGGTGGCAGTTCTATCCAGATACAGTAAAAACATTGGGGCATAATGGCCAGAGGTTCCACTATTCCAGGGCATATTCTTACTACTCATCTCCCTCCACCCAGGAGAAAAAAAGGAGATGGTCCCTTGGTACACTGAGAGATATATTTCAAGCCAAAGAATTCCAAGGCAACCCTGCCTGCTCAGAGAACCTACCTAGTTGCATTCATAGCTGGCGCAGAGGTTGATGTCATGAATTCCGAACCGGAAGAAGATGATCTAATGGGCGATGATATGACAATGGATTATGGCAATGCAGAGACTCTTCCCACTCTTGCACCCAAATTGAAATCAACTATAATGGACAAAACTTCTCGGCTCAGTGATGGTGGTCCTAACAACACCAAAAGGAGTTAATGGTAAATGCAATAGCTGCTTTGCAGCGCGAAAATAGGAATTCCAGAGTTCCAAATTAGTCTGTTCTGGGGGGAAGAGTTTCACTGTAAAATAATGATTTGTTGATGCTACCAAAGATATATTTCAATCCAAAAAATTATTCACTTGCGGGACTAGTGCCCTATTCTCTGGATATACAATTAACATCTTTGGGAATCAGGTCCAAAACTCTCACTGTTGCAAGGAATTTTTGTACTAGTCATCTCCTTCCACCCAGAATGGACTAATTTGGACCTCTGAAATTGCACGTGCAACCTGTGGTCCCGAATTTGTTTCAACTATACAGAGGCGGTTTCAGCTAAGGGCTATTCCATTTTCCCTGCAACGTTTTTCATCTTCTTCCTCATGGGAATCTTTTGAAAACTATCAATTTCAGCACATGATGATTCATTGAGAAGAAAACTGCGAGGATCTTGCATACTACGGATCCCATGCCTGTGTTTGTCGTAGATACGTTCAATGTTTTGGCCTGAAGAATTGGGTCGAATTTTTAAGGATAGATGTACAATATTCGGTGTTTTCTTATTTTCTTAAATGGATTTTCTATTAAAAAATAATTGCATTCGACTCTTCGTTGTTACTTCTTTTCTGGATTTAACGCCTATTCTCATTGGCATGGTTCAGTGCTCTCGTACTTCTTAGATATTGTGTTTACTTAGGTTGCTTTTTCTAAGATGGAACATCTAACAATTATATGACAATGTACTATGTCAATCCACCAGCCTTTTATGCAAACAAAAAATGGATTACACAGTTTCAAACCAACGTTCAATTCTATTCGTAATGCAGATAGAACATAGAAAAACCAATGTAAAATCTTGCAACAAAATCGTTATTCTTTTTTCTAGACATGCAATTATTAAGTTTTAATGCTAACAACCCATAATGCAAGAATTTTAATACTTGAGTTAATATGTTGCAGTCATGGAAGAATGTATCAAGAACACAGTTACACCCATACGTTCCAATAAAATCTAATCTTCAACAAAGTATTTGTTGACAATTAGTAGAAAATGAAGTTTAGTAGTTAACTTAATATGTTACAGTCATGGAAGAATGTATCAAGAACATATTACATGCACGGGTTGCAATAAAATCTAATCTTCAACAATGCATTTGCTGGCAATTAGTAGAAAATGATGGTTTTGCAACAATGGGGCTTCTTGGAAACCAATTCGCACTTACGAAAACTGCCTTCTGCCTTTCTATTTTCCCGCTTTTTTATTCCATGTAGTTTCTCTTCCTGGTTAGTTAATCGGTTCTTTTCCGAAAATGCCTTCTAGCGCGGTTTGGCGGATTGACGCGTTTCCAATGAGCGCTACCCCTTTCTTTAAATTGACCTTCTATTGTTCTGTGTCCTACACCTATCACCCAGAGTTTTGCGATATACAAATTGACAGACGGACTTGCGCGCTCACTGGGTCAACATTGCACTTCTACTTTTCCGTGACCTCCAAACAACATTCAGAGCTCCAGGATATACAAATTGATAGACGGGCTCCAAGGCTCGCAAGATTGCCTTTGTTTATGAATGGGAAAGTGATAAAACAATCCATACCACATTTTCCCCACATAAGCTATATTAAAGGGCAAAGCATTTCCTCTATAGTTCTGTGTCCTGCAAACAACACCCACAGTTCCACACTATACAAATTGACAGTCGGACTTGCGGGCTGGCTAGCTAATAAAATGCCTCGCAGTTCCACGATAAACAAATTGACAGACGAAGCACACAATCAAGAACCAAGTAAGCTCGCAGATCATATTCTTGGTCGATGTTTTCTGTTCCCGCCAACTTCGCAATTATGTTCCATTTCTCTTTTCCCTGAACTTTATCTTTTTCGTCAGTTATTTGTTTTTTCGAAAATGTATGGCTGCGCGCGTGGCCGGTGTTGCGGGATCACACTTGCACTCATGATCTTTTATCGCGACATCGACCGACCACTTCCCCATTCCATACCCAAAAACTTCTTCGACCGTGAATTCCCGGTAGGCGGGCTCTAGATTGGACTTCTTTTGTTCCATGCCCTGCGAACAATACCGTCACTTCCGCAATATACAAATTTGCAACCAGACTTAGATCATACCCTCTTCCGTATTACTGTCCACCTATCATGCCCTTTTCCATGGTATACATTTTGCACTGAAAACTTCCGAGAAATAAAATTTAACCATCAGGTCCTCGCATCTTTTGTGGAACTATTGTCACCCCATTTTGAAGCCCATCTATCTGCTTTCCATACTTCGCCATTTATTCGAATTTCTTTGGCAGATCGTCGGTTTGGCAGGTTGAAGAAATATTCAGTTCCTAATCATTGTTTCATGTGCCCGCATCTCTTTGCAATTAACAATTGCCAATTATATATAAGATCTTATTTCTAGGCATGCAATTAGCAATTTTCCTATTCCATACTTAGCCACTTTGTTGGAATTCCTCAAATATACAAACCAGTTGTTGAACTGCCCCATCATCATCTCTTCCATTTTACACATTTTGCACTATAAAATTTCGATACATAAAATTTGACCGTGCAACATTCGTCTGTCCTGAGTATTCTCGTAATCCTTTTTTGAATTCCGTACGACCACTTTTTAGATCTTGCCATTCTTTCCTTGCTCTCCGTCACCTTCGCACTTGTCTATAATAAAATAATTTTTTTATATATATACATATATTGTTTCTAAATATGGAATTAATGGCATTTAATTCTAACAGGTCATCATGCAGGAACCGTATAGATTGTCATTGATGGGCGAAAGGCTCGAGGAGATCTCCTATTCATGTGCATTAAACCAAGATTTGCGGGGGGAGGGAGGGAGTTATATTATCCCTTCCGAGTGTTAATTTAAAAATCATGAAATGTCGTTCGCATGTCGTGGCCTTCGCACGTTCACGAAATCTCCAATCCTTAATTTCTCTTTGTCATACCTACCACCTTCGCATTTCTAAATATGAAATAAATAAGATTTATTGCTAACAGTTCATCATTAATCGACGAAAGGCTCGAGGATATTTCCCATTCATAATCATTTAACCAAGATTTAGCAGAGAGTTACATTATCGACTCTAATTGTTCATTTAAACCATCATCTGGAGCAAACCAATGTTCTCATAAACCTATGGCATCAAATCGACAACAGTTCTATGGAGATACAGTGAACATCCTTGGGCGTGAGGACTAGAACTTCCAGTGGTCCAGGGCATATTCTTATTACTCAAACTCTGTCGCAGAGAACCAAGTAATTTGGACCTTCGGGATTGCTCATGCAGGTTGTGTTCCTGAGGTTTTTTACTGTAAGGACCTGGTCTCTTGGTGCGCCGATAAATTTATTTCAGAAAAAAGAACTATTCCACTGCAGGACCACTCTTCTGTTTCTTTGTCACCTCAGGTCTTCTGCCAGATGCTAAGATTGTCGAAGCCAACATTGATGTTCAGAGGAGAAGATTGCAAACAGTTCCTAGCAAAGCATAATAATGGGTTGGACCTCTTGCCCCATTTTTTGGAAAACCTGCTTCTAGTTCCTGAAGATATTGCAAGCTTCCAGGTTAGTTCATTTAGAAATTCATTTCGCGAAATTGCCTGGTTGTTTACAAGAATAACGAGACATGATTCCACAACAACTATTTCTCGAATGGGCCTTTATATTTTGTATTTCAAAGTCAATGAACAAGCCATTTTTTATTGGGGCAGATTAATTTCCCATGAAATATGTTCCCAATTGTCAAGCTTCAAAAGGGAAAACAAATTTTGCATGTCATCCTATTTAGTTTTTGCAATAGCGCATTCCTGTTGGTTTCTACAACTATCTTTGTCCAAGAATGTCAACTACGAATTTCACCCAGTAACATTCTGGTACCAGGCCTTGTGGAAGAACAATGATTCCCACTATTTTTATGAGGTTTTTAATGTCTTCGTGTATGTTTTCAAATTTTTTTTGTTAGGAGAAAATGCTCCCCACATATCTAAACAGGCAACCAGTTTTTTGGACAAGAAGGGGACACCCAAACATTTGGATAATTAAATTGTCATAATAATTTTTGGCTCCACGGAACAACTTGCTCTCCTTCCATGTCACATTACAGACATAATGTTTTTTGCAGAAGTAGCACGACAATACAGCTACTGGTTCCATCTGTTGCAAATGAAGAAAAAAAAACAGTTCATTCCTCTGCCTTAGAAAGTAGGGGAGTTCGTGTTGAAAAACGTCAACAAAATTGACGAATTCGCAGCACATTCTAGCATCTCCAACCTGAGATATGCTGAAATCATAAGAGGGTTCGACCCCTATAATATTTTTCGACAACATTTACAAACACTTGGCCTCGATGATTGTTCTTTAAATAAACACCTACCCAAAAATAGAGACAGTGGCAGCAACAGTCCTGCCTTTGATGCCGATGACGTAGACACAGTGAAAAGTTGCACTAACTTGTACACGCAACAGGGGAAAGGCCCCAGTGACAAGAGTCTTCAATCGACAAATAAGACTCCAAAAAGTACGACATCCCGGAGCATCGCTCCAACTATCCACCACAACAACAAAGACACCCAGAGTTCTTCAAACAGAGGAGGAGATAACGACCCTCCTCACTCTAAAATTGATAGTTCTCACAAGCTTCCAGTAGAGAAGAAGAGAAAAAAAAATTGGGGCAGGGAGAAGAGCCGAAAATTCAGAGTGAGAACATGGAACTTGACACTGATCTGGATAGCATGATCTGCTTCCTTGATTAGCCCGGAGACGCCATCCACCATATCCGTCCAATGAACATATCCATTACCGAAAATTTTGACGAAGATGAATCCTTCGTGTTCCAGAGCGTTATTTTTGATACCCAGTCCAAAAAATTGATAATTGAGAAAAAACAATGTTAAAAATAAGAAAGACAAATCTCGTTCAGAGGTTGACCTTGCCAACATGCGGTTGTCCCAAATCTGTCAACTTCACACTGTGAGTGGAGAAGCACTTCATGATTCCATTGGAGACATCGAGACCGAGAATGCCAGACTGAAGGACCGAGTCAAGGAATTGGAAGACGCTTTCATTCTTATGCCATTGCTTGTTGATCCTTTGGCAATAGCCATGCCTGCAACCCTTGGAGCCAACGTAAAAGCATCCTCCACCTTGCTCGCATCCTGTAAAGGATATGTGGAGAATAATATAAAAAAAATGGAAACTGTTACCGAGGCGTGGAAAAGATCACAAACCATCACTTCCCTTGGAACCAGGGCACATAGTTTGCTCAAACATTTGCAGGCCGAGTTAAAAGATGAAGAAAAATTCTTTTTAAAAACGGTCATTCCTTTTGGCACCATTGTCAACAATATGACAGAAACAAAAAGAAGAGAACAATATCTTCCATCTAAAAACCGGATCAGTCAATTGAATGCATGTTGGAAAGAAAAAGTGAAAAACTTGCATCTCATTGTTTAGTCATGTGAACAATCCATATCAAAGAAAGATAAATTATTCACAAGGCTGTCAAATATAGACTTAGTTAGGAAAACGAACGACTTCCAAGACCCTGACTTAATCGCAAACTCCTTGCCCTTAACCAGGCAAGAGTTCGATAAACAGGTTGCTATGTTTAAGGCCTTATCTTTGGAAAAGTTTTACATCATCCTTCAATTTGGTGAAGCTCACGTCCACGACTAGCTAGTCAAATATTCAGTACAGAATGAGGAAATTTATCAGGCTTCCAGGAATTAGAAAATGATATTTTCAACATAAAAATTTGGAATGAGATAAATGTCGCCCCAATGAGAAGCTATATTGAAGAATGGCGCGAAACACAATTGAAGTTGGTTGCCGACGAAAGGCAACAGGCAGTTGCCAGGATTCTAGGAGTCGCCGACGACATCATTGAAACCACAGTCGTCAGCGACATCAATGAAACAACAACCGCAAACAAATAGCCAAAGGGCTCATATGTACCCTCGTTGTAAGTCTACTAATCACATCTTGCTTTGTTTATCAACCCAATTGTTCCACTTTCTTAAATACAGATGTGTAGGCAAACACTTATACCTTTCCATTTATTTTTTTTGCAGGTATTGCACTCTATCTTCTTTCTACAATCTTGTTTCTTGTACATATTTCTCTAATGGTCCGCGGGAGCCCCAATCCCAGTCTACATGACAAACACATTGAAATTCCGATTTATATGTAACATACTTTATTTTTTTGTATATTTCAAAATTTCCAGTAGTATGTAACAAACTTTTATTTTTTGACATATTTCAAATAAAAATGTTTTCTTATCTCCTTTTAAATTTATGTTTTCATACATTCTTATCTTTCAACAGTCTGTATGACAAATGCATTTAATTTTTTATATGTAACAGGCTTTTACTTATACCCCTTGTTCACAAATGCATTTAATTTTTTTATATTTCTTATCTCCTTCTAATTTTATGTCTTCATATATTTTTATCTTTTACCAGACCATGTGACAAATACATTTAAATTTCCAAATTTATTCTTCCATTGTCAACAAATTTGTACTTTGTTATATACTTTCAAAAAATAAATGTTTCTTATTTACCTTCAAAAAATAAATGGTGCTCTACATGCTAAGCGTCATTTACTTTTGCTCCATGTTCCGTGATATACATGTTGCACACAACATTTCCGTGATATACATTTTGCACCGAACACTTCCTTCATTTACAATTCGACCCCATTTTCCACAATTTGCTTTCTAACCTCGTTGGCATGGACTACGCTGTCACGCAACCTTGTTTAATAAAAATGTCTACTATACATACCTATCCCCTTAACTAGGGGAGTTAGGATGGAGCTCTAACACGATTGTACTACTTAGTTTACATAGATGTATATATGCATATACCGTATCCTTGGGAATGACAACACTAGTTGGAGGATGATGTCATTTAAAGATGATGCTAGTATCCTTCTAGATTCACATAAAAAAATACATATTCTTATCCATCATATCCAAAAAAGATATTATTAGAACATCCTTGGGAATGAAAACACTAGTTGGAAGATGATGTCATTTAAAGATGATGCTAAGAATTTTCATTATGGGTGAAAAAGATAACGAAAAGATAAGAAGCCAAAGCTCATTGGAGGGTGATGGCATTTCAAGATGATGATGAGACCTTCCATTAAGGGTGAAAAGATAATGCGTGCGAACTCGCTTTTTTAATAAATTATGAATTTATTTAAGAAAAGTTTTCGAGAAGATAACGTTGTTTCTTCTTTATAAGAAAAAACATCCTCGAAAGTAAATAAAAAGTAACGATGTGAGATTTAAAAGCTTTAAAATATGTCTACAATCTATGCGAGTTTTATTTGGTCGACGACATCATATCATATGAATTATGTTTCAATATTTATAAAGCAGAAAACGTTAAATTTGCTGTTAATTTTTTTTAGTGAAATAATGATTTAAATGATCTAAATATACGAACCAGATTCATACTGACAAAGAAGGGGAGTCTTGTTGATGGCTTCCATTCTCTCTCGCTATAAATAGCTCTCACAGATTCCTCACTCTCAACGTAATTTCTGAGATCAAGTCTTTTTCTGAGATTTCTGTCTGTTTGAAATTTGGCCACTTCCTAGAAGTAAGGCAAGCAACATCGTTTATCTAGTTGAAGTTCTGTGTACAATCTCATTTATATTGTTATACATACTTCTAGTTTGATTTATCAATCCATGGTTTTAAGATGGCCTGCCACAATAAATCAATTGATTTTCTTCATTTGGGTGGTTCAATTATCAAGCTTTTAGGCACCTTGAGGCCCAATATACCATTCTTTGTTTGAACTGTTTTCATTTGAACAGAGATATTGGGTATCTCGAGGACTAGAAATCCAGTGCTGAGGTCAAATTTCAGCAATTGTTAGTGTCTTTTCACATTGAGTTGTACTCTGGGAGGTTTTTCTTGTAAGGTCCAGAAACTGATATTGTGGTGGTGCTTTTTTGAAATGGTTTGCAGTTTTTCTTTATTTGGACCATTGAGTTCAGTGTGTTTTGGGTTTTTGCAGGATTGAATTCATAACAATGGAGGGATCAGTGCTGCCATGCAAACGGCCTTATGAGGAAGCATATGGTGAGTTCTGCAAGAAAAACAAAGTTATGAAGAAATGGGTTGATCCAGTTCAAGGCCTGGCTAATGCCCGCCATGAGTTTGGCGAGCATGGAGGTGTGAACATGTCCATAGAAGCCTCGGCTACCTTTACAGTCATGGAACCTGAGACCATGAAAAAGATGTTTAGTGGAGAGCTTGGCCCAGAACGTGACTTCTACATATACAGCAGACATTTCAATCCAACTGTGTTGAATCTGGGGAGGCAGATGGCTGCTTTGGAGGGGACTGAAGCTGCCTACTGTACTTCTAGCGGTATGTCTGCAATATCTTCTGTTTTATCACAGTTGTGCAACCATGGAGACCATGTTGTGGCGTCTAGGTGTCTGTATGGAGGCACCCATGCACTGTTAGCACATTTTCTCCCCAGGGCCTGTGGAGTTTCAACAACTTTTGTTGATATACACAGGCTTGAGGATGTGAGAAATGCCATAACACCATCTACAAAGGTTTTATACTTTGAGTCTATGTCAAACCCAACTCTGGCAGTTGCAGACATACCATCTCTGTCTGCCATTGCCCATGAGAAAAATGTCAAGGTGGTGGTTGACAACACCTTTGCCCCCGTGATCTTATCTCCTGCAAAACTTGGTGCTGATGTTGTTATTCACAGTATTTCAAAATATATCAGTGGGGGTGCTGATGTCATAGCAGGAGCAATATGTGGGTCTGCAGATCTCATAAATTCCATGATGGATCTCCATCAGGGAGCCTTGATGCTCTTGGGGCCGACGATGAATCCCAAAGTGGCATTTGAGATCTCTGAGAGGCTCCCCCACTTGGGATTAAGGATGAAGGAGCACTGTCACAGATCATATACATATGCAAGCAGAATGAAGAAAATGGGCCTTAAGGTTATCTATCCTGGCCTAGAAGATCACCCTCAGTATGCCCTTTTAAAGTCCATGGTGAACAGTGGGTATGGGTATGGAGGGATGCTGTGTGTGGACATGGAGAGTGAGGAGAGGGCCAACATGCTCATGAGCCACCTGCAGAATTATACACAGTTTGGGCTCATGGCAGTGAGCTTGGGTTACTACGAGACCTTGATGTCATGCTCTGGTAGCAGCACTAGCAGTGAGATGAATGAGGAGGAGAAGGAATTGGCAGGGATCTCCCCTGGTTTGATTCGGATGTCAATCGGTTATAGTGGGACTCTTGAGCAGAGATGGAGCCAATTTGAGAATGCCCTTACCAGTATGACTGAAGTACTGCCTTCAAAGCGAATGTAGGTACAACTGCAGTTTTTATTCATCAATGCTAATCTGTAATAAGTGTGCTGTTTGCCACAGTTAGATAGATCAATTGTGGCAGTGTTATTTCTCTGTACATATCCTCTTATCACTGTTTCTTCTTCGTTGTCTTGTAATGTATCGAGCACATGATACCTGACATGATGAAACTAGAATATGTGCATATTTTCTATCTTATTACTGTTCTTTCTTTTTGCCTTTTGTCCTGTAATATATGAAGCACATGATTCCTGACAGTCTGAAAGTGTAGAATGTATCATTCAACTGTTATGGATCCTTGATAATGACAAGGCATGAAACTTGTTTTTTCAAGATAAATGTATTCATGGAATGCTTCTTG
>ML785272.1:132524-162681 GCA_009831015.1 Picea engelmannii
GGGTTAACAAAGCCTTTTTGGATCCTTAATGAAGGAGTTAGTGTTCCCCACTAGCGGTTTAAGTAACCTTGCAACATACTTGGTAATCTCATAAGTCCGTGAGATAATGATGTTCACTATGGGTCTAATAGGGATGTCCTCTTTATGGATCTTCGATAATCTATAAATTCTTGGAGTTATCTCACCACTTGGCATAAATCATTTCTTGGTCCTTTCCCTTATACTAGTTTCTTTTATGGCCCTTTTGACCTCCTTAATAATCTTGTTGATCGAATTCTTGTTCAACTTCTTCTAACTACCACTAGTGGTAAGATTTTCAACTATCTAGGTATCATAGGCAATTTTCTTCATTATGATAGTGGCTCCTCCCTTATTGGCTTCTAAAATGACAGTGTTGTCATTGTTTAGAAGCTTCTTAAGAGCATCGAGTGTTATCTTGCTTAAATTTCATCTTGGGAGGTTTGACGTGTTGGGTATGTGTTATATTCTTTGCACGAATAGTAGTGTCTGAGCGTTGCGCTAGGTATGTAGGGGTTCGAGGGCAGTGCCCCTGAAAAAAAAAAATCTGCCTCGGGAAACATGTCACATATTTAGGTGGTTTTTCAGCACATGGTTTTTGCTAATGGTTTTCTATTTCCGGTTAAGGAATTAGGGTTGTTGACTAATCCAAGTCATTGGGTTAGGGTTTTGGATGCTGTTGGCTCCTATATGTATATTGTATTGTAAACAATGTACCATGATGAATGAATATAGAATATGCTGGTTTTCTCGGTTTGGGTTTCGAAGGAAAAAATCTCTGTGTAATGTTTGTATTTGCTATTGTATATTTTCTGTTCTTTTATTGAAAATCTATTTGCAGTAAATATTGTACAAGGTTAAAATCTACATGACACATCTAACAACTATAGTGCAATCTTGTCTCACTTCCTCGTTCACATCATCAATTGGGGATTTGATGCTCTCCTCCATGTTGTAAACAATGTTCTTGATCAATATATTTTTGGGTGCAATAACAAACCCTAGTCTCTTTCTTAATACACGACAACTGGTGACATCCAACACATCCAACACAATCATGTTAGATAGGTTGACCGTGGTTTTTTTGGCATTATTACCATCGATGCCATTATTTTCATCACTACCAATTTTTTCCCAACTAGCTTCAAGTATAGGTCCAATGTTCTACATGAAAGACAGTGTAGGGCAACCTAAACCCCCCTTATTTCGCTATGCACTATAGCCATGCTCAAGTTATCGAAGGCTCTTTCATTCCATCTATTATGGACACGATGCTTGATGATAGTGAAAATAAGAGTGATGCAAGGGAGTCCAAGGGGAAGAGGAATTTATTTGGATAACAATTTTGAATCACTGCAACTAAAAGAAGAGGGCATATTTTGGTTCATATTACCATCACATAAATGAACACCACATGCATAGTAGAATCCTTGCTAATTCCATATTATCCTGACAATAAGTAGTCATCTAACTATTTCCCAATGAAGAACAAGTATTGTTGATGGAAGGGAATCCCCTCCTTTTACTACATTTATCGCTGTAAATTAGCAATGGATTCATGGGTGGTCATCCTTGTAGGTAATCTCACAAAGATCAAGAAATCCATTGTCAAAGTGATAGTCTTCATTGTTAGTAATCTCATAAGAAATAGAAATGATATGCCAAGTCAAAACCTAGTTTAAAGTTATCATCAAATAATTAGTAAACAATGTTTCTATGTCATAGTTTGATAACATTATGTAATGTTTAGTCATTAGGTTTTCCCACTCCATGAAAATTGATAAAAACTTTCATGATAACAAGGAGATCTCAAGAGGTTTAGGTTTTGGTTCAATGTCACCTTTAGTTCCTACTATGACATCTAATTTTCCTTTATCCTTCAATACCATGTAAGTGAGAATCAATAAAATCAAAACCATAAAACACAAACATGTCACTCTATACTTTTTTACAAACACAAACATCTCCCTCGAATCCAAATTGGGCCACTTAATGTAATTGATTTAAAACCAAGCAATCACAAACAAAACACAAAACCCTTACTATACACAAGTATCAACTATTCACATTTTTCCTTTCAAAATATTTAAAATAAAACTTACCACCTAGTTTAGAATAATACAAACTAGAAAAATGAAATGATTCCCTTGATTCTTTTTAATAATCTTCAAATAATTAAATAACACAAAAATATCACTAAATTCCTAATTTATTTAAAAAAACATCAAAACATCACCAAAATTTGAAGCTTAAATTTAAACAACATTCTTATGTATACTTATTCTAATTTCTCTCTTAAATGCCATGGTTACTATTATTCTCCAACAAAAAGATCTAAATGGTGATCAATTTAATTATTGTACATAATAAAATAAAAGATGTAAAAGTTGTATGGAGTAAAACATGCCATATTATTATGTTTTGTACATAATAAAAGATGTTAACGTTTGGAGTAAAACATGCCACTTTGTACATAATAAAAGATGTTAACGTTTGGAGTAAAACATGCCACTGATATTGTTATGTGTAAAACATAGGATATCCATGTTCAAACCAATTATTTTTTCACGAAGTTAAAAGTAAATTATAAAAGGTTAAAAAAAAAAACATTGTTATTAACTAATTGAGTTTGAAGAGGTGTAAACTTTTAAATTAAATATTTAAATTATGTGTAAAAATGTAGTTATTCATTCTCTCATAAAGTGAAGGTATATATTTATAGAATCTCTCATGTTAAGTGGTGTAAAGTTTAGATTAAAACTATGTACACATATATACTTTTACTTGAAGTGAGTATGTTCATTTGCAAAATGTATAAATTTACAAGGTCACCTCCAACCACCCATTCTCTTAGGGGTGAATGTGTACATGTGTTGTGTTTAAATGTATATTTTCATTAATTAAAGTGTCCACACATGCATAAATACACACTTTTATCGTTACTATCCATTTTTTAAGAGGTAAAATGGTGCACAATTATACACCTTCAATTCTAGAAGAGTGGATGAAAGTGTGTATTTATAGACATGATTTGAATTTCAAATTAAGATTTTCTATTTAAATTTATGGATACGGTTTAAAATTAAAAAAATGTGTTTATATTCATACACCAAAGAAGAGATAGAGATAACAATGTTATACCCTCATGTGTAAGCAGTTGAAATGCAACTAAGGGTAGTATTTAGTTTGTGTATGAGACTAAGGTTAGATGATGCTATAAAGCACATGATCCCACTCGAGGTAGCCTAAGCAATGACCACAAGGGACACTATATAGGTTAAAACTGCCTTTTGATCCTAGAATAAGACCTAAAATTGCTTTTGATTCACTAAAATCTCATCTTCCTTGAATGTAAGGAAATAGATTAATGTCCCAAGACCCATAAGCATCTGATAGGAGTGCAAGTCTGCCTTCGTATAAACCACTAATAAGTCATTTCAAGCGATATGGTTTTCCTTTAATATTGATGATCATAATTAGCTCTTATTCATGAATAACAACCAATAATGATTATCCTCACTACCAATTGATAAATGAATTATAATAAATTCTACCATCTTTAAAAAAAAAATGTTATTATAACACTATTATAAAATATTTATAAAATATCACCAAACTCATTAGAAGATGATGGCATTCAAGGATGATGGTAATGTTGTTGATGACTATTCTTTGCATTAAGGGTGGGGAGACCAATTTGAATGGTATTTTTGGAAAATTCTTCACCATATAAGTGATTAGATGTTTTTCCATATTGAATTAATATGATCTTATTCTTTTAATATTTTTCGAGTACAGAAACAAAATTCTAAAGAATCACAAGTAATCACTTACTCTTTTAAGATCCGATAAACCAATTAGATCTTAGTGGACGTTAATCATCATCATTAAAAGAAACAACTTTAATATTATATTTAAATATTTTATGTGTATAAAAATCAGCATGATGACTCTCCATAGAATGTGGCTTTCTTTTTCTTCTCTAGTGAATCCTTTATGCTGGCCATAGATGATTCATTACGTCTGGTATTTAATATTACTCAACTATCATGACTAAATTAACAATTCAATAAAATGTTTAATAGAATGTGAACAATACAGGATTAGTTCTTAACAACTCAATAAAATGTTTAATAGAAAGTGGACAATAGAGGATTAGTTTAAAGAACCAGGATTGAAATAACAAGTATAGATTTTTTTAATTGTTATAATATAATTAATTAATTAATATATATGTTTATAAAATATGAAAGATGGAAGATTCGTGGAAAATAGAGATTTAGTTTAAAGGAGTAGGAGTGAAAGAATAAATATAGATTTTTTTAATTAAAATTAATTAATTAATATGTTTATAGAATATGAAAGATGGAAGATTATTTTAAAGATAGGGAGATGAAAGAATAAGTATATTTGGATTTTATAATATTAAAAATTTTATAACATTTTTTTTAATTTCTATTTTTATTAAAGATATTTTAAATTGCCATTTAAAATTAGAAAAGAAAATACAAATATATTACATGTAATTGTTTATATTTTCTGTAATAATTATAAATATAGCGTTCATGTCATGTTATTTTTTTGTGATATTTTTGTATGTTGACTCATTTATTTTGTCACACGCTCTTTTAATGGTATTGGGGTTTAGTGTATCTTGACTCATTTATTTTGTCACACACTCTTTTAATGGTATTGGGGTTTAGTGTATGTAAGTGTGTTGTTTTTAAAATTTATCTGTAATTTATGTTTATTTAATATTATTTTATGTTTTATTTTTTAAATATGTTTTAAATTCATTTTCAATTTTGTAGTTATATAAAAATTATACTAAGATAATAATAAATGCATTCAATTATAAAATCATATTAAAGTAATGCATAATTATATATTTATATAGTAATTCTTATAAATTATAAATGTAATTAAAAAAAATTCATCTATTTTTCCTATTAAACCTTAATTCAATTTTTCAACATTTCTTCAATATTTTAATTTCATTAAATAACTAATCTAATTATAGTTTCATCGAATAACTAATCCAACTATAATGTCTACCATTATACTATTTTTATTATTCTCATTGTTAGATTTCTCAACTTCCATTCAATATATTTATTTTTTTCTCTTGAAATCCAAGTCTAACTATTTAACTCCACACCTAACTATTCAACTACATCTTCCCAAGTGTGACCTTTTACCTTCCTTTAACATGTTGTCTTAGTACTTTATCATATTATTTCATATTGCATTGTTCTTAGTTGCACACATGTATGCACTCATCATTTGCACTATTCTATGTATGTTACTCCAACTATCTTTTACATGCTCTCACATTTTCTTATCTTCAATGTATCCCTCGCTAACATCATCCCTTTTGTGCTTTATCCTCAATAGCTTCTTCCAATTTTGCACTATGCAATTAGACATATTTATACTATTATTCTCTTACTTACACTTTTCATGGATGCTCTTGCATTAACCTCTCCTTGCAAGAAAAACATCATATGTCCATGTGTTGAATCTAACTTCTACACGACTCTTATTAAAAAAATGGATACTAACTCTTTGAAATTTATATATTGTCAACATCTAGCCTTTCCTTCCCCTCCACTGAGTATTGTTTATACTTTGCATTCCTCATCTAAAATGTCCTCTCTTTTAAAACTCACACGATTCTCTCTAATTTCATTCTTGACAAATGTAGCTTCCCCCAATCTACCGCATGTTCTTTTTATTCTACTTCATCATTCTTAACAACCACACCTTCCTTATACAAATACAAGTTTGTATCATCAAACATGGGAAAATTCTCATACACCTCTAGCAAGTCAACCTTGTATGCATTATCTCCACTTTTTTATATTTTTCAAAATCTAATCTTTTTTTTGACTAGTTATGTGTACCCTTAAGTTAACGCTCTTTCCTAAAATACACCATCACTTAATATCCAAACACTTAGATCTCATGTGCAAGAATGTCCACTCCTTATACTTGTGCATTATTTTGCCACAACCTAGGCTTAGACCCATGCATAAATATGATCCATCCATCGCACAAAAGCTTCCACATCATTACTTCAATTCATGTGTAACATATCTTTATTAAAAGTAGGGTTTGTCGGTCTGAAATTTTCATTGATGGCAACAGTATGTAAATAAAATTTCCACAATATAGACCATTTTCAAAACCCTTCGTCTTAAATATAATAACAAAGTTTGGCACTAGAACTCATTAATGTACACTAGCCAACTTTCAAGATTTTGAATCGATTATAAACTAGCATTCAAAAAATGTTCCGCATGCACAATTTATAGGGTGATAACACTTATAAACCAATGGGATTCCAAATCACCATAAGTATATTTATTTATTTCATGTATCAAGCCCATCTTGAAGTTCAACAAATAGACTAAGCTCAATAATCGCATGGAATCCATTGATTAGAGGGATTATTCACTCTCAAGGATGATCTACAACTACTGTAAAATTTAAAACAATATCTACAACAAATATGTAGCAACTGTTAGATTCATAGCAATTGCTACACATGATTAGTAGTAATTATTGTAGATCTAATAAACAACCTTTATCTCTGGAATCACAATCTGGGTATTTGAGATTTTTGGTGGATGTTTCCATACCAATGTAAGGTTCATGTATACCAAAAATCACATTGACCTACATCACTAATTTTGGTTTATAGACAAATCATTGTATACAAGCTACAAACATTTCATATCAAATTCTATAGGATGATAAACACACTATATATATTAAAGTACAATTTTGGTATTTGAGATTTTTGATGAATGTGTGCATATTAATGTAAGGTTCATGTCTATCAAAAAACACATTAACCCAGTTCACACATTTTAAGATACAACTAAATCATTGGATGCTTAACTTTTCATGTATGCTAAAAAAATTGAGAATTTCGTTTCGCCGAGTAATGTTTCCTTTTTCAAACCACATAAGTCATAACTTATCAAATCATTTGGCGATCAAATGTATTTATAAAAAAATATATCATTTATCTTAGGCGATAACCCATAAATTTCTTGTTACTACCTTCAAAATTGGAAACAACACCATTCCATTAGTGTCACGTGTGCATCATTGATAATAATTAACAAAAAACTTTCATGGTAGTATATTTAGAGAAAAAGAGAACTTTCATATAAATTAGAGGGAACATACAACAAAAAGAAATGGAAATGGAATATCTTTAGCAATACATGGATAGAATTATACACACTAATATACAACATAGTATACCACCTACATGTTGAAAAAAGTGAAAAAATTAATACAAGTAGCGTATTAAAAACATTTTCTTTTCCTACATAAATTTATGACTTCAGTTGAAAATTCGTGGTTTTCCAAGAGTATTTACTATTTACTAATCATCCATATGTAGTGAATATTCTGTAAAATTTGGGATACGTAATCATTTCTTTGACAAAAATCTTAAGAAAACCTATTATATGTTCATGAAAAATGTTTATATTTAGGCGAAAAATATAAGTGTGTGAATAACTATAATCATAAATTATGCGACAAGTTTTTGATTTTTAATGAAAATATGAACAAATATAGCCTAATTTTTTTTTTTTTTTTTTTTTTTATTAATTTAGCCAAAATGGCGAAATTTCGTCTAAAAAAAAATTGTTGTCAAAGCTATATGAATCTTTTGAATTGAACCAATGTTTGAGGGTTGAGCAAGGCAAGTGTTTTAAATAACACTTCCAACTCATTTAAAAGGGTAAATTCATTTAAAAGTGTTTTAAATAACCTCTTAACAACATAGTAGGTAAATTCATTATATTCATATTTGCATAATATACATTTTGAATAGGAAGATGTTTCATTCTTTCAAGGTACTTGGTAAAGCATAAATTTCCAATGCATAGACACTTAGAAAACAACTTGATACAAAACATGTGCCTACAGGGAAATTGTTTCCAAAATTTCCAACCTTTTCAAAAGATAACTCTTAGCAACTCATTAGGGAGTTACATGGGGATTATAACCTTTAATTATCAATCTTGAATGGTGTAGAAGCCATTCTTTCACATATTTATTTATGCCAAATAGTTAGAATGCGTGAGACTACCAATGGTTTTCTACACATAATTTGCAAACAACGTAATTATTAACAATAGCCATTCGCTCCTCATCATCTACATAATTTTTATAACAAATTTTCATAAAAATGAAGTCATTGTACTCATCATTCTACAATGTTAAATTCATAAACAAAAAGTAGAGAAAGTACACTTATCTTTTCCAAAATATGGAATCCAAGTAACTAATCGAGATAGAGCAATTTTCCACGCAACCATAAGTAGTCCTCTATGGACATTTCCCCCTAGCCGGGATATGAGACCACCAGGGTGAAAAAAAATAAACTCGGGATTCTCTCAAGTTATTATTTCAATCCCAAAAAGCATGAAATATCAACCAAGCAACCCCATTGCTAAGTAGTTTTACCAATCTCTCAATCAAACCAGCTTTGGCACTCACAATACCTGCCCCACATAATACAAGGAACTTTCTTCTTTGCTAAAAAATCCCCTCGAATTTATTTTACCTCTAGTGCTCTTTAGTATGTGCATAGAAAGTTCAAATGTTGTCCATTTTTATATTGAACTCTAGCATCATTTTCTTGTTTCTTGAATAATTTTATGATCAACTTTCTTTTGGAATAACAAGGTTGTCTTTTAAATCAACTTGGCCTCTAATGCTACACAACATTCCTTCCTTTATATTCACTATGTTTTCCTCCCTTCGCTTATTCCCATAGATGTAATGTATTTCTTTCACGATCTTTTCAGTACCATAGTATGGAAACTCTATTTTTTTTTAGCAAAAACTCCCTCTTTCTCTTCTCTATGCTCCCCCAAAAACAACCCCTTTTTTTCCATTCGAATTTCCTCTCTTGGCAAGAGATTCCTAATCTAATTCTTTCTAATTCCAAAAATGTAGTGGGAGAAATTTTCTAGAATGTAGGAGGTAGTTGCCTAGATCTAGGATATGGTTACATCCACTTCTCAGGTCTCCTACTAAACAATAGGTTAGGCTCAACAACAACATCATAAAAGAATGAAGGTTAACGCAATGACAATGTGGGTAGGAAGAGATACATAGGTAACTAGGTACATAAAGAAAATTCCCTTATATCCCCTTTCCCTTCTTGTGGTATCATAGCCCCTTCAAGTGCTCATGCTTAGTTTGTCTTGGTTCTTTTATTAACTGTAAAATAATTTTTTTTACAAGTATTCAAAATCACCATGGCATGTCTACCTCATGGTGTGAATAAGGCATAGTAATAAAATTATCTATGCAAAAATATTTAAACATAATTAAATTCAAATTATTCCATAGGGTTGAAACTGGGACATTACATCATGTCAACTGAGAAACCACTAGTTAATTTCATACACTATATTAAATGGTGAAATTTCATTGGACATATTCATCAAATTGTTTTATATATACCAAAACTTCATCCTACTATTTTGATCTATATCCAACTAGTCACCTCAAAACATTTGACAAACTTTGCTTCCTGATATTTATTTATCCATTAACATAAGGGGATATGTTAACCTGAACTAGAAATTTTACTACAATGAAAAAGGGGTTTATCATAGCTTTTAGTAAAGTCCCTTTTCCCTTATC
Organism: Picea engelmannii; assembly: GCA_009831015.1. Taxonomy (NCBI): domain Eukaryota; kingdom Viridiplantae; phylum Streptophyta; class Pinopsida; order Pinales; family Pinaceae; genus Picea; species Picea engelmannii. The sequence goes on from ML785272.1 coordinate 142,224, forward strand.
TTATTTAGAGAAGGTTTTTGGAAAAGGTGGCGGGTAAAGTTTTTTTGGAAAACAATCCTTTCATGCACCGTAATCATATTAGTGCATTGGTGTATTGAAAGAATTTGTGCACCGTGATTAGGGTAAATTAAGAAAACATGTCTTTGATCGATTTTTAATGTTGACCATCCTTGATTGTTTTTCTCCTCTCCAATCACTAATGCTTATTTTCATAGTTCCCCCACCTTGACATCTAGTGCTTTTGAATTATCAAATTTCATCCTCACTCTCTAGGTGTGATGGATTGAAATTCTCAATTCGATTTAAAAAAATTCTTTGAAATATTTTTCATATTTCCACAACCATGCCTAAATAACGACAGAGAGAAAACCAAATAATTTCCTTTGTTATACCTTAATTTACATTTTTGCGTTTTTTTTTTGCTTGTAGTCTAACTTTAGCTTATTTTTTCAAATTTTTTATAATGTCAATGATGTACATATATACATATTTTGCACATCATCAACACGTACATTGTAACATCCCCATTATAATCCCCAGTTTAATTAATGCTTATGTGGATATAATATGTGGCTACGACCAAGTGATGTAATATGCGAATTGTATTTCAATATTTTAATAATAAAATGTGATTCTAGCTAGTAAAGGGGACATGGACAAGAGATAGGGGGATGAATTAATCCACAAGAGAGGGAAGTGTCTAGGATAATAGCCAAGAGGGGTCAAAGGGGGGGATTACCCATGCATATTAATTAAACCCATTTTCTTGAAATTGTGTATTGTATAYRAACCTTCCCATTTCTGATTGAGTGTTCCCAAAGCCAATCATTGAATACATGTAAGAGGGTGGGTGTGAGTGGTCACATCCTAGAGTTATTGGGCACATGGGGGTTGAGTACAATCAKCTTGGGGAAGAGTGTGAGTCAAGAAAGGCAAGCCGAAAGAGAGGAAATTTKTATGGGTTGAGGGAGAAGTTTGGTAGTAGTTAAGTTTGTGCATGGGAAGAAAGGAGAGAACAAGAAAGAGAGCTTGGAGCTAGTGCAACCATGGAGGGCAAACTCTAGAGCATAACTTGCGAAAATTGGAGCTGGAAAACTGAAGGGCTAGGTTATCAGTCTTGAAGAGTGAACTCCCATGTGAGTTTCACTAAAAAACCAAGTGTTGTTGTTGGTTTGCTGATAGTTTTCCTAGCAACAAGTTCCCTTGAGTTCTCGACTGAGAGATGCCTAGTTACTTGTGCCAAAGAGACCCTGATAAATGAATGACACATTCCTTGGGTTATCCTTGATAAACGGATGGTACATCCCTTGGGTGATCCTTGATAAATGAATGGTGCATTCCTTGGGTTGGGCAGGTCAAGAGGAAGAGAGTTGGTAGAAAGATCGGGATAGTTGTAGGAGAATATCAGTTGGGCTATGAGATTTATGAGCTGCGAGTGGATTGTGAGAGACCACCCTCTTTTGTGGATTAATAGCTTCGGCTTGGGGGTGACTGGATGTTGAGATTTGGAATAGTCAGTCTATGGTTGGGTGGAACGTCCGTCCCAAGCAGTTGGTTGCATGATTCTTGTTTAAATATAAGTGTTTTATCTTGTTGTTGAGTTAATTACATGTGTTATTGTTGTGCGTGAACTCTACGTAAATGAGAATGAATTATATGTTGGTGTAATGAGTGGTTTAGTTGCATTTCATGTCGATTATTAGCATGCTTTAGATGCATTTGTTTTATGGTTATAGATTGTAGCTAAATCTATTATAAATTTGTAGTTGTAAGATACAAGAAATCATGTAATAGTAAAGGAATTACTTTAGTTAAAAGGATTTCATTTTCACGTGTATTATGCACCATAATGTCCCTCGGTTGAGCTGGGGAACATTGCATTATGGTATCAAAGTCGTATAGAGAGTTTATGTGGCGTGGCGTGGCCTAGGTGTTGGGTACGTTACAAAGTGGTATCAGAGATGATAATGAGAGATTTTTGCATGGCATGGCCCAACCTGGGTGGCTCGGTATGTTACAAGGTGCTATCAGAGCTAATAATGAGAGAGTTTTGCATGGCATGGCCCAGCCTGGTTGGATAGGTACGTTCCAAAGTCGTATCAGAGACCAGTTTTCAACACTGAGCCTAGATGGGCCGAGTTAGCAGAACGTTGAAGCGAAAACTTGCAGAGAATTAATTTATGGAGTATGTCTTCAACTTGTTTATTTAAATTACTGCAATAAATTGAGAGAAATTTCATGAGTAATGTGAAGAATTGAGCCTCTTTGGAAATTTCGAAAATAAGCAAATTGGAAAAATTTGGGTATTTTTCTGTACGATGATGTCGGCATGACGTGGAGGCCACATGTCAGCTGACATGGTAGAAGAAAGACGTGTACTGCCATGATGGCAAGTACATGTTGGATGGGATGACAGTTGGTGGGAGATGTGGAGCCATGTGGCATGTTGGTTTCCAATCCCACGAAACAACGGTAAGATCATGGAAAATGGTTAAGTGTTGATACTTTTTGGACGAACTTATGAAAGAAAGGTTACAAGATTATGGGTCCGCGAGTTCGCAAAGAAGTGGGAAAATGGTCAAGTGTTGATACTTTTCGAACAAACTTATTAAAGAAATGTTACAAGATTATGAGTCCGCGAAGGAAAAAGAAGCTAAGTGTTGGTGGCAGATTCATGGAAGGTATGAAGAAGATATGTGACTAGATTGATGGTGAATCCATTAAGACAGATCGACTAATCAAGAAATGATTGGACGGTTGTTGAGCATTGCTACTATGTTGCATGTTTTAATAAATATTCCTTAATTATTTTTCCACCATAACTTTTAGTTCGGAGCTTGGATTGGAGCAAACGGACAACCATTGGAAAATTGTTTCAAAAATGAATGCATTTAGGGAATCCTAATTGGGAGTAGTGCATTAATATTCTTCATAATTTAAAACGAATAATGACATGTAATCTAATTGATAAATATTTTTCAATATGCTTAATTCTAACAACAATTATTGCAGAATTGGAGATACAAAAAAGTAGACTTTAGTTCCTACATGAGAACTAGATACATGGAGGATGCTCAAGGGTTTTGCAGCGATGAAGAAGAAATTGGAGGTCTGCATATCATCATGGGTAATGTTGATACTAAGTCTAATGAGAGAAGAGACAGTCAGGGGTATGTAACTATGAGAAGCCTGCAAAAAGAAGTGCAGAGCTATAGGGCCGATAATGAGAGGATCATGAAGGCTCAAGAATAGATACTTCAAATCCTAAATATGATATAGAAGCAAGTTAACAAGGACTCTGGAACCAAGCAAGAAAATAGTGCTAGGCAAGTATCAGCATCAAGATCCCATAACAAAAGAGATGATCATGGGAATGATAGATAGTCAATAAGCATGAGCAGACGTCATCATTCTCCAAGGAAATCCACTAGAAAAACTCATACATGTTCAAGTCTAGGGAGAAACCCAAGTGTGTCTCTTGTTTGGAGGCAAAGGAGAAGACCTAGGGAAAACATCTTTCGGGGAGAACTCGGGAAGATTAAGCCAACAACTTTCAATGGTGATCATAAGATAGGAGAAGAGGCAGAGGCCTAGCTGTTGGAAATGAAGAAATATTTCTAGCTACATGATTACCCATCCCGGGTAGAATCTAGAATTACCACCTACCACTTGCAAGGGAAGGAAACCATGTGGTGGGATAAACTTAAGAAAACCAAGAACCTTGATGATAAAATAATCTCATGGAGGCATTTCAAGGGATATTTCCAAGAGAAATATTTTTCCGAGCATTACTATGAAAGAAAGATGAAAGAGTTCTTTGAACTCAAATTGAGAACCATGACAATGGAGGAATATGAGAAGCGATTCTTTGAATTGTTGAAGTATGTTGACTTCATCAAGGATGTGAAAGTCAAAATCCAAAGGTTTCTAAGTGGGTTACCCTCTTTATACAGTGCAATATGATAACCCAAAAATCTTGGAGGAAACCATAAGGAGAGCAAGGCATCTGTATGAACAGAGCAAAGGAAGACTAGTTTTCCAAAAAGCTTGGAATGACAAGATGAAGGATAAGAAGGATCAAAGGCAAAAGGGTTTTAAGACACTCTTTTTTAGGAATAATTCCCAAGAAAATCAACAAGGTCAAGTTTCCCAAAATGAACACAAGACTACAGATTCATTTGGGAAAAGGCCAAGGCAATAGTCGGTGCAATGTTGGGGATGTGGGGGAAATCATCTATATAAGGATTACCCTCACAAATGAGAAAGAATGAGAACTGTCCACAACACTCAAGAGGTTGAAATAGTGGAATACATGGGTAGGAGCATGCCAAGGATTTATGCATCCTTGGATAACAAGCACGTAGAGTATCAATATCCCATGATTGAAGTGGAAGGTAAGATCAATAATGAGCCCATAACAATTTTAATTGATTCTGGAGCTAGCCATAGTTACATAAATGCTAACATTGTTGAAATATTTCACTTGCAAAGAAGTAATCATAAGAAATATTGGTTAGTTCAGTTAGCCACAGGGGCTAAGAGGAAAATCAATGAATTGGTTAAAGATTGTCCCATAGACATGAATGGACTCAATACAAAGGTGGATGTAAACAACATACCATTGGGTTCATATGATTGTCTAATTGGTATGGATTGGTTGGAGAAACATCATGCTATCCTAGACTATTACAACAAGACAATCACATGTCTTGATGAGGAAGGGAAACAAGGCATGATTCAAGGAATTCCAAGAGTTGTAGCTATTAGAGAGATTTAGGCTATGCAGTTGAAGAAGAGCTTCAAAAAAGGATGTCAAATGTTTTCACCCATATGGAGGATGAAGCCAAAGACAAATTGGAAAGCATTGAAGACCATTCAGTTTTGAGGGATTTTGAATATGTTTTTAGAGAAATTTCGAGACTACCACCAAAAAGATACATTGATTTCTCTATTGATTTGGTTCCAGGAGTTGCCCTAGTGTCTAAGACACCTTACAGAATGGGTACACTAGAACTAAAAGAGTTGTAGATGCAACTTGAAGAACTTTTGAAGAAGGGGTATATACGCCCAAGTGTGTCACCTTGGGGAGCCCTTGTTATTTTTGTGAAGAAGAAGGATGGAACCTTAAGGTTGTGTATTGATTTTAGGCAGCTTAATAAGGTTACCATAAAGAATATGTATCCTTTGCCTAGAATTGATGATTTGTTTGGACAACTGAAAGGTGAAAGAATATTTTCGAAGATTGACTTGAGATTGGGATATCATCAAATAAGAATAAAGGAAGAAGACATCAACAATAAATCATTTAGAACAAGATATTGGCATTATGAATTCACAGTAGTATCATTTGGGATATCAAATGCCCTAATAGTTTTTATGTGCCTAATGAATGGAGTGTTCACGAAGTACCTGGACAAGTTTGTGATTGTGTTCTTAGATGATATCCTCGTCTATTCTAAATAAAAAAAGGAGCATGAGCAACATTTAAGAATGGTGTTGCAAGTTTTAAGAGAGCATAAATTGTATGCTAAGCTAAGTAAGTGCATATTTTACCAAAAGAAGATTCACCACGTGGGGTATATAATTTAAGCAACATGGATAGAAGTTGATCCTAAGAAGATAGAGGCCATTAGAGGATGGCCAACGCCAAAGAATGTGGAAAAGGTCAGATCATTCATGGTTCTTTTTGGTTATTACAGAAGGTTCATAAAAGGTTTTTCAAAGATTGCAAGCCCAATCACTTATTTGCAAAAGAAGGGAGTGAAATTTGAATGGTCTTCCAAGTGTGAAGAGAGTTTTCAATAGTTGAAAGAAATATTGACAAGTGTACCAATCTTGAAGATTGCAGATCCAAATGAATATTTTGTGGTGTGCATCGATGCATGCAAGGAAGGAATCAGTGGAGTTCTTAATCAAAGGGACCATGTGGTATGCTATGAGTCCATAAAATTAAAAGAGCATGCAAGAAATTATGCTACACATGACTTGGAGTTAGCAATGATTGTACATGCATTGAAAATGTGGAGGAATTACCTTATGGGTAAGAAGTTTGAACTAAGGACATACCATTGTGGTCTAAAGAATTTGTTTGGATAGCCAACACTAAATGCTAGACAAACTAGATGGATAGAATTTCTGAGTGAATATGACTTCGAAATTAAGCATACAAAAGGCAAGGAAAATCAAGTAGTTGATGCACTCAACAGGAGAACTCATGAAGTGTATATTGCAGCCATGCACATGTACATAATAGATATGAAAGATCAAATTAATGTAGCAGTGAATTCAGATCAACAATATGTGAAAATAAAAGAAACATTACAACAAGGTATTTTCAGCAGAAATTTGATTTTTATGAGCTGAAAGAAGATGGAATTCTCATGTACAAGGGAAAAGTATATGTGTCGAATTCCAATGAGCTGAAAATGCAATTCTGAAGGAAGTGCACAATATGCCATATGTCAGGAACCCAGGATATCAGAAGACAATTATAGTTGTGAGAATCCAATACTTTTGGTTGGGAATGAAGAAACAAGTGGCTAATTACATAGCCAGATGTCTAGAATGCCAAAAGGTAAAGATAAAACATAGACACCCATCAGGTTTGCTACAGCCATTTCCCATTCTGGAATGGAAGTGGGAAGTAGTTACAATTGATTTTATTACTAAGCTACCCAGAATAGTGAAGCAACATGATTCCATCATGGTGGTAATGGATAAATTGACTAAAGAAACACATTTTATTCCAGTAAAGACTACACATAAGGCAACAAATATTGTAGATATTTTCATAAAGGAAGTTGCTAGGTTACATGGAGTGCCTAAGACAATAGTTTCATATAGAGATCCAAAGCTCACTTCGAATTTTTGGAAAGGTTTGTTCAAAGGATTTGGAACAAATATAAATCTTAGTACAACGTATCATCCAGAGTCAGATGGGAAAACATAAAGGACTAACACGATAATGGAGGACATGCTTAGAATGTATGTGATGGATCGAACATCAAAGTGGGAATATTATAGTCATTTAGTTGAATTTTCTTAAAACAATGGGTATCGGGCCTCATTGAATATGAGTCTGTTTGAAGCATTGTATGGCAGAAAATGTAACACTCCAGTGAGTTTGGATAATCCAGCAGACAAGACAGTTGTTGGGCCAGATTTGTTGAAGGAAATGGAAGAGCAGATGACAAGGATAAAGCAGAATCTAAAGGTTTTCCGGGGTAGGAAGACAAGTTTTGCAGACAATAATAGATTTTCTAGATATTTTAAAGTGGGAGAACATGTGTTCTTAAAACTAAAGGAAAAGAGAAGTTCAATAAGATTAGGAAGTTTCTTGAAGTTGGCAACGATATATTGTGGTCCTTTTGAAATATTAGAAAAGGTAGGGCCAATTGCATACATGTTATCTTTGCTTGCATCCATGAGAGTGAATAATGTATTTCATGTGTCATTGTTAAAGAAATATGTGTCTGATCCTAACCACATAATTGATTGGAATGTGATCTAGGTGGAGCACGAAGGGGATTTCCGGGTGGAACCGGTATGTATCCTGGACAGGAAATTCAAAGTGCTCAGGAACAAATCCATAGGGATGGTAAAGGTCTAATGGACCTGCTACGGTCTTGAAGATGCTACATGGGAGCATGAAGAAAACATGTGGGAAGAGTACCCACAAATTTTTGACAATTTTGAAGAAGGTAGGATGCAAGGCTCCATTTTGGAAAGCTAGAGTTCCATAACCGCATCTCAGAGTCCTAACCAATTGTGATGGGGACCTTGATAAATGAATGGCTCATTCCTTGGGTCGACGAGTTGAGAGGAATAGGAGATTGATGGTTGGAGCTATTGTTGGAGCTGTTAAATTGCAAAATTTATATTTCTAAGTATTGTGATGTAAATTTACACACACACACACACACACACACACACACACACACACACACACATATATATATATATATATATATATATATATAGAGAGAGAGAGAGAGAGAGAGAGAGAGTGCACCAAGGACAACACACAATTGTAGGGGAGGGGGAATGTAACATCCCCATTATAATCCCTATTTTAATTAATGCCTATGTGGATATAATATGTGGTTGCGACCAAGCGATGTAATATGCAAATTGTGTTTCAATATTTTAATAATAAAATGTGATGCCAACTACTAAAGGGGACATGGAAAAGAGATGGGGGGATGAATTAATCCACAAGAGAGGGAAGTTTCTAGGATAATGGCCAAGAGGGGTTAAATGGGGGGATTACCCATGTATATTAATTAAACCCATTTTCTTGAACTTGCATATTGTATATGAACCTTCCCATTTCTGATTGAGTGTTCCCAAATCCAATCATTGAATACATGTAAGAGGGTGGGTGTGAGTGGTCACATCCTAGAGTTATTGGGAACATGGGGGTTGAGTACAATCGACTTAGGGAAGAGTGCGAGTCAAGACAGTCAAGCCACACGAGAGGAAAATTGTATGGGTTGAGGGAGCAATTTGGTAGCAGTCAAGTTTTTGCATGGGAAGAAAGGAGAGAGCAAGAAAGAGAGCTTGGAGCTGGTGCAACCATGGAGGTCGAACTATAGAGAGTAATTGGAGCTAATTGGAGCTGGAAAATTGAAGAGCTAGGTTGTTAGGCCTGAAGAGTGAACTCATGTGTGAGTTGCACTAAAATAACAAGTGTTGATGTTGGTTTGTTGATAGTTTTCCTAGCAGCAAGTTCCCTTGATTTCCCAGCTGAGAGATTCCTAGTTACATGTGCTAGAGAGACCCTAATAAACGAATGTCACATTCCTTGGGTTATCTCTGATAAATGAATGGTACATCCCTTAGGTGACCCCTGATAAACAAATGGTGCATTCCTTGGGTTGGGTAAGTCAAGAGGAAGAGAGTTGGTAGAAAGATTGGGATAGTTGTAGGAGAATATCAGTTGGGTTATGAGCTTTATGAGCTGCGAGTAGACTGTGAGAGACCACCCTCTTTTCTGGATTACTAGCCTCAGCTCGAGGGTGACTAGATGTTGATATTTGGAATAGTCAGTCTATGGTTGGGTGGAACGTCTGTCCCAAGAAGTTGGTTGCACGATTCTTGTTTAAAAATAAGTGTTTTATCTTGTTGTTGAGTTAATTATTACATGTGTTATTGTTGTGTGTGAACTCTGCGTAAATAAGAATGACTTATATGTTGTTGTAATGAGTTGTTTAGTTTCATTTCATGTTTATTATTAATGTGCTTTAGATGAATCTTTTTTATGGTTATAGACTGTAGCTAAATCTATTAGAAATTTGTAGTTGTAATCTATAGGAAATTGACTAACAATAAAGGAATTACTTTAGTTAGTGGGATTTCATTTTCACGTGTATTCTGCATTGTAACGTACCTTAGTCGAGCTGGAAAACATTACATTATGGTATCAGAGTCGTAATACAGATATTTCTATGTGGCGTGGCCCAACCTAGGTGTTGGGTACGTTACAAAGTGGTATCAAAGCTGATAATGAGAGAGTTTTGCATGGCGTGACCCAGCCTGGGTGGCTGGGTACGTTACAAAGTGGTATCAGAGCTGATAATGAGATATTTTTTCATGGCGTGGCCTAGCTTGGGTGGTTGGGTACGTTACATACATAGTTTGCATCAAAGCAGTGCTTCTAGCTTGTTCTAACACACTATGCCAATACAATATAGTCCACGCACTAATGATATTGCAATGAAGGAAACCCTCCTTGTGGCATCCAAGCAAACAAAATGCACCACTTGGAGCTATGAGGTGCATTCAATTTGATTGAACATGTGGACATCTTATTGTGCCAATATTTGTTCTCTATCCCTACACCAATTGGCATGCATCTAGGTAGATTTAATACATCATTGAAGCAATCACATGTAATGTGGATATTGTGGCGCTTTGTAGTTTCCTAGGTGCTCCATGATCAATGCAGGTATAATGCACTAATATACATGCAAAAATGATGTAATACATGATGCACTACAAGAAGAGCATCCAATCAAACAAAATGCATCAACCAGAGCTAGGATGTGTATTCAATTTGATTAGATGCACATAGATCTTAGTGCACCATCGTTGATGAGTTATTCCCTACATTGTATGCCATGAATCTAGGTAGCCTTAAGGCATTGCAAAAGAAACCATGTGTAATGTTGATGTTGTGGTCCTTTAAGGCTTTCAAGGTGCCCCATTTTTAGTGCAGGTATAGTGCACCATCATATGGTTTACAATAGCATTGAGAAGGAAGTATCACTAGTGGTGCTTCAGACAAAATATAATGCACCATGTAGATCTATTAGGTGTAACCCATTTGTTTGGACAAATGCACATATTTTTACACAATGCCCTACACCTCCTATGAGGCATTTGGATAACCTTAATGAATCATTGAAGCAACCATGAGTAATGTGGATGTTTTGGCTGGTTTCAATTTTCTAGGCATGTTGCCACTGGTGTTGGCATACATACCATACTAATATACATGTCAACTCACCTATGGAATGGTGAGTTTTTACAAGTGTCGTGCATAGGGCATCTAGTAACCTTGAACATACCAAATATAGGTGGCACTATATAACTTGCATTACCCATTTCCTTTAGGTTGATGTGATGCATCATCTATAGTGCAAGTAGATAGCACCAGATCCCTAGCATGCATTTATTTTCAATGTAGTGTTGGATGCACCATTCATGAGGCATCTAGGCCACATAAATTTACCAAAATACCTAGACGAACAATCATATTTGTATGATAGTTCTCTTGTGTTACTTAGACACACCTTTGATGGTGTGAAGAACATGCACTGATGATGTATCAATGCATTGTACTTATTGTTTCAATGCATTGTACTTATTACACCACACCAATGATGATGTTGTGTATGATACTAAATTGTTATAGAAGCATTGTGTATGGACCACTTATTGTATTCTATAAGAATAAATGCATTAGTGTGCAAACATATGTATGCCACACCTAGGCCATTTATGTCATGTAGAGCATCAAAATTTAAATGGCATATTTAATGAATCATATCATTGTTCTTTCAAGATCATTTTGGTCTTAGAATTATATATTTTTCTAATGATATTTTTATGTGAATCAAGCACAATAGCCACAAGAAAATCACTTGATGCTATGGAGTTGGGAGGCATGCAAGAGGTATTTGGAGACGTCCCTACACCGTATTACATTGTCAACGCATTCTCTTTTGATGGATGTTGGCCTCCTCAAATTTTATTAGGAGTCTGCATCCTTCTAGGAGAATAATGATTTATTGATGTAGTTGATCCATTGTTGGGATCACAATCAACTGGAATTTAGGTTGGGATAGACAAATAGTACAACCCCACTAAGGAGAATGTGTATCCCATTACCAAATTATCTAGGAGGGAGAAATATGCTCCCTAGTTCCCCTTGACCCAACAATATTACATGACTTGTTATGTCAATCTTATGATATCTATGCCTAGTGAGCTCTAGGGTACCATGAGAAAACTATGTATTACCTTTTTTTAGTGTGAGGATGTATGGTTTTTTTTTCTTGATCATCAGTGCATTGTACCACTAGACTTGTGATGGGAAACACATCAAAATCTCTTTTTTTCATTGCATGGACATGGTCATTGAGCATATGACACTATACAGGTGGTCTAGTATTTCTTGAGCAACTTTTTTTTATTTCTTTCCATTTGCATCCAAGATTTTTTATTTATTTTTTGAGAGGGTTCTAATGATTATAGCTACATTTTACCACTTCCTTGGATATCCACTAATCAACTCACATATGCATGCATGGGGTATGTTGTTGTCTAAGAGAGAGGTTGGGTTTGTATTGCATCATGCAATAGGAAATTCAGTACTCAAGATGTTGGTGATTTGAGGATGATCATATCATTTAACTTGTGTAGTATCCCTATGCAAGCATGGAATGGAAAGTGGTGGAAAACCTACTAATTCCCCAAATGAGTCAACATATGACAAGGATAATATATTGGTGGTGATTAGTCTAGATAAATTATTTTTTATGGATTTTAGTGTACATATTCATATTCATAAGATTATGTTTAATTTGTCTAATTGATAATAACTTGACTACTTTGCATATGTAGGATTTATTATGGATGGCATGCATCTACCACAAGAGGATGTCGAAATGGATGATGTTGATAATATTGTGCCAACACACTAACATAGACTTGAGCTCTATCAATTGCGGCCAAGGGCATGATACAAATTCCACGTTGTGAATTATCTTTGTGATTTGTTTCATGGATTTGGCATGAGACCAATGGAACATAGATATGTCACCCAACACACTCAACATCAACATCTTTATAGCTACCTTCCTCAAGACTTAACACAATTATTCTATCTTCTATTCATTATTCTATCTTATATTCAGGGTCCCCAACACATTAAGAATTTCTTATCATGAATGATGCAAAAATGTGCTTGTAATCATGGTACTTATGTAAATGCTCCTCATGATTATAGTTAATGAGGAAATTAGTGTTAATGACTTGTTTTCTCATCATGAATGATGCAAAAATGTGCTTATTATCATGGTACATTGGTACTTATGTAGATACTCCTCATAATTCTAATTAAGGAGGAAATTAGTGTTGATGACTTGTTTTTCCATTAAGAATGGGGAGGTGAACTATAATAGTCCAACACCCTTATTAAATCATTATGATGAAGAAAACTTATTAAATCTACACCCTTATTAAATCATCATGATGAAGAAAACTCATTAAATCATCTTTTTTTTTTTTTTGTTAATTTGTTTGGACCTGTTGACTGCGGGATTAACATGTGGCTTGAGAAATCGCGACTTAGGGGCATCTATGCTGTCAAAATCACCCAGGGATCGCACCCGGCCTGAGCCACGCCAACCCTTAACATGGTTGGATTTTTTCTCTCCGCAGGTTTCGAACCGATGACTTTAACAACACAGAGTGGCTTAACAACACACTCCGTCACCGACTGTCCTACACCTCGAGGAACTTATTAAATCATCTTGATGAAGAAAATATTTGGAAAATTCTTGAACATATAATGTTTAAATTTGGATTTGAATATGGTTGAAGGTGATGTTTAAGGAGATATTTGTGTTGATGGTGACAACTTATTAGAAGTGCAAATTAAATTATGGTTTTCTTAATTATTATTTATTTATTAATTATCGCAGTTTTAAAATTTAAAGATTAACTTTTGAACTCTTTACAGTGAATGTATTGGAGGGGAGAGTACAAGGGGATATGGGATGATGAGACCTAAGGATAAGCAGGTAGAGCGTTATAGTTGCACAACTAATTAATTTTCTAAATTTTTATTTTAAAAAGTAAGTATAGGTATAATTTTATAATAATTAGAGTTAATTGATTTTAAGAGTTATATATATATATATATATATATATATATATATATATATATATAAAGAGAGGGGTCTATTGTTTACTGAGATACCTCTTTAAGATTGGATGATGAAATGTAAGGATATTTAGGTAGAGCCTTATTGTGGTGCAATTAACCAACTCTACCAACAATTCACCTTAAAAAATAATGTGCCAGTGCAACCTTATAATTGTCAGGGACAATTTCCCCCAAGAGTCACTTTTACTGGTACATACATAGCCCCACGGATTAGAGAAGCCACACTTGTGGTTTGGTTGAGAGACCTCCACCCATGATTGGATGATGATAAGTAAGGATACGTAAGTAGAGCCTCATCATAGTGTAGCTAACCAACTTTGAAGAGGATTTCATTTGGATAATGTTTTTGAATGAGTAAAACTTAAGAAGAAGGCATACGTCGACTCATATTACCACCACACAAAATCAACACCAAATTCATAGTAAATTCCTTGATAATTTCATATTCTTCTAACAAGAAGTAATCATCTAACTATGAAGAACAATTATTGTTGATGGAAGGGAATCCCCTCCTTATTCTACATTTTCCACTTTAAATCAGCAATAAGATTGTGAGTATCCCTCACACGTTATATTACAAAGATTAAGAAAGGCATTTTCAAATTGATAGTCTTCCTTGCTAGTGATCTCACAAATATTAGAAATCACTATGCCAAGCCATAACCTAATTTAGAGTTTTCGGCAAACAATTATCAAACATATAACTTTTTGTAATGTTTCATAACTATGTTTTTCCAATCCATCAAAATTGATAAAAACTTTAGTGACGACAAAAGGATCTCAAGAAGTTTAGATTTAGCATCATTGTCGATCTCAAAAAGTTTAAATTTAGGATCATTATCGATCAAAAGAAGTTTAGATTTAGGATCATTGTCACCCTTAAAATTTAGATTTAGTATCATTATCACCCTTATTACATGTTATAACACTCAATTTACTATTACCCTTCCATACTATACCAATTAAAATCAACAAAATCAAATACATAAAACACAAACATATCACTCTATACTTTTATACTACACAAACATCTTCTCAAACTCAAGTTAAATAACCTAATAACAAATGAAACTTAGTATAAACTATTTCTATTTTTCCTTTCAAAATATTCTATGTAAAACCTTTCCTAAACCAATGAGGAGATGATTCCTTGGCTCTTTCTAATAATCCTTAAATAATTAATTAATGTGCAGATATCATCTATCTTAATTTCGAAACAAGGGCCTTTACAATATTCAAACATGAGATTTAAGCACCATTATCATGTCAACCTATTCTAATTTCTCTATTCTAATTATTGTTCTTAAAGAAAAGATTCAAATGGTTATCAATTTAATTATTTTCCACCATAAGAAAATGTTAGGGTTGTTTGGGAGTAAAACATGTTAAAATGTAGAAATATAAGATATATATAAAGATGATAAAATGTTTAAACATGTAAACAAGAGTTGCATCACAGCGTAGTCCCTGCCAGGTTGGAATGGGAATAAATGCAACTGAGTACAGATACGTGGGTAGCAAGTTGAAGTACATGTGGTATCCGTGCAGAATTTGGTATTCCCGAATTAGTTTACTTTAGAATTGATAAAAAATTGTTAATGTCTGGTACATCAACAAAGGTTCCTAATATCTAAGTTTGAGTACAGGAAAGATTTAAAAGGAGCCTGGACAAAAAAAAATTAGTCTACAGTAATAATAAGGTTCCTAGTAAGAGCGTTTGTTACATCAACATTCAAAAGGTTCATGGACACAAAAAATTTAGCATAGAATAGAATAGTAATAACGTCTGTTACATAGGTTCATGGACAAAAACACAAAAAATTTAGCATTCCCAAATTAGTTTTCTTTAAAACAAGGGCTCCTGGATAGAAAAGAAATTGAAAGTTATCAAATTATAGGTTCTTGAAGACCATAAATTTAGCATACAATAGAATAGTAAGAACTTCCTGGAAGAAAGGCTCACCATAAATTTAGCATACAATAGAATAGTAACAATGTTGTGTAAGAACTTTTAAAGGGTTCTTGGACACAAAAAATTTAGCATACAATAGAATAGTAATAACGTGTGTTACATAGGTTTGTGGACAAAAAAAAAAAAAAATTATCATTCCCAAATTAGTTTTCTTTAAAACAAGGGCTCCTGGACACAAAAGAACTTGAAATTTATGAAATTATAGGTTCCTGGACACCATAAATTTAGCATACAATAGAATAGCAACAACATCGTGCAACAAAGGCATTCCTGAATTAGTGTTCTTAGAAAGTAATAACGTCTGTTAGATCAACAAAGGTTCCTAGAGAAAAAAAAATTAGCATACAATAGGACACGAAAAAAACTAGCATTCCCGAATTAGTTTTCTTTGATTCAAGCAACAAAGGTTCCTGGACAGGTATTCCCAAATCAGTTTTCTTTGAAATTTATCAAAAATTAATAATGTCTATTACATATTTCTGGAAATTACATCAACATTTAAAAGCATACAATAGAATAGTAATAACGTTTGTTACATAGGTTCGTGGAGAAAAACACAAAAAAAATAGCATTCTCAAATTAGTTTGCTTTAAAACAAAGGCTTCTGGACACAAAAAAAATTTGAAATTTATCAAATTATAGGTTCCTGGACACCAAAAATTTAGCATACAATAGAATAGTAACAACGTCGTGCAACAAAGGCATTACCGAATTAGTTTTCTTTGAAAGTAGTAATGTTTGTTGCATCAACAAAGGTTCCCGACCAAAAAAAAAACATTAGCATACAATAGGACACAAAAAATGTAGCATTCCCGAATTAGTTTTCTTTGGAACAAACAACAAAGGTTCCTGGACACCCAAAATTTAGCATACAATAAAGGCATTCCCAAATCAGTTTTCTTTGAAATTTATCAAAAATTAATAATGTTTGTTACATATTTCTGAAAATTTAAATGCGTTTGTCATATAGACTGGGATTGGGGCTCCCGCGGACCATAAAAAGAAATAAGTACAAGAATTAGGAATGTCAAAAGAAGAAGTGCGCGACGGTAGAGAGGAAGACCTGAAAAGAAGAAATTGGAAGTTATGAGTCTTTGGTTATAGTTTTCTATTTAAAGAGGTAATAACTGGATTGATAAAGAAAACAAGATGACAGTATAGACTTAAACTGGATTGATAAAGAAAACAAGATGCCAGTATATACTTACTATGAAGCCTATGTGTTTTTGTTGCTATCATCGATGGTCAGTGGAGTCATGTCGACTGATTGTTGCCCTTCATGGACGAGGTTGTCCATTCTCTGTTGGAACCATTCTTTGATGTAGCGTCTCATGGGGGCTATGTTGATTTCATCTCGTATTTCTATGTCGTAAAGGTCATTTTCTGATTTCCTTAAATCCATTGAAATACTATGCAGACTCTGTTCAATTTCTTCATTGTGTGTCGCATAGTCCAGTACCCAGTGCTCGAGCTCATCTACACAATGTTCAACTATGCCATAAAACTTTTTGAAAGACAACCCCTTTAAAATATCAAGTTGTTCATGGAAGGCTTCTTTGGTCATTGAGACGGATTTGAGAATTAAGTTTGGGTCTTGAACCTCGTTGGTACTTCCAGCTAAGTCTATTTGGATCAGGCTTGTGAATAAATCTTCCTTTTTCTGATATGGCTTGTTTACATGATTCGACAATGAGCTCCAGGTTCTTAACTTTCTTTTGCCAGCATGCTTTTACGTTTTTGGTCCACTTTGGTGAGGGGAGTTTCTCTTGTCTTCTTTTCAGTTATGATGTGTTGATGACATGGTTGGAAAAATGGGTTAGCACTTGTTCATAGAAACATTGATCATTTTTTAAATTTGCCTCCAAATGTTCGAGCAAATCATTTGCCTTATTTCGGAAGGAAACTAAGTTTTGTGATGTTTCCCAGGCTTCAGTAACAAGCTGCATCATTTTGTTGATGTTATTCTCTACAAGGGCTCTAGAGCATGCAAGGAGGGTAGAGGATAATTTCATCTTGGCTGCAGTGGTAGCAGACATGGTTTTTGCTAAAGGACTGGAAAATTCTGGGGTGGTAATGAAAGCCTGCTCAAATTCATTGAGGCAGTCTTTCAGTCTGGAATTTTCCGCTTCAATTCCTCCAATGGAATCATGAAGAGCATCACCGGTTACTTGGTGAAATAGGGAGATTTGGGATGGCCGCATTTTCGTAAAGTTAATCTCTGTGTGAGATTTGACTTTCCTGTTTGTTACATCTCTCTTTTCAATGACCATACTTTTAGATTGGCTGCAAAAACAATGCTCTAGAATACGAAGGATTCATCTTTGTAAAAAATTTCGGTCTCAACTATTTCAACTGCGGACGACCCAATTTTGTGCATGTGCTCAGTTTCAATTTCAAGTTGCACCTGTTCACTTTCAATTTCGAGTTCATCTGCCTGCCCTGCATTGTTTTTTCTCTTCTTCGTCAGTGGAATTTTGTGAGAACTATCAATTTTTATGCAAGGAGGGTTCTTATCTCCTCCTCCGTTTGAAGATTTCTGGGTTTCTTTCTTACTGGGGTGGATCGTTGAACCGATGCTCTGCGATGTTGTGCTCTTGGGAGTGCTGGCAGGAGAGTGGGCACTCTTCTCACCGGATACTTTTCCTTGTTGTCTGTACAATTCAGTCGCTCTTTGCAATGTCTCTACGTCGCAATCGCCAGAAGTAGAATTGTTGTCCTCACTGTCCCTGTCTTCGGTCAGGTGTCTATGGATAAAATAGTTGTTAAAGCCAACTGCCAGTAAATGTTCTCAAAAAATCCCATTAGGGTCGAACCTTTTATCCTTTAAGTATACGTTAGGTTCAATTTCTTGAAATGGCCGGAAAATTCGTCAATGTTGTTGACATTTCTGCACACGAAGTCTTCGACTTTCCAGGGTAGAGGAATGAACTATTTTTTTTTCTTGTCATGGAAAAAATGAAATCAGTGGTTGTATTGCCTTGCTATTTCTACAACAAACATCGTGTCCGTGATGTGGCATGGAAGGAAAGCAGGATTTTCCTTAGAACCAAAGACCATGAGTACACTGTGATTTTCCTTTCATTCAAGTCTGCCCTTCTTGTTCAAAAATTTGATTGCCTGGCCAGACATCCGTGGAGCATCCTTCCCTAACAATAAATCTTTGAAAACTGAGACAAAGCCATTAAAAAATTCATAAGAACAATGGGAGCCCTTGTGCCTCCATAGGGCCTGGTACCAGAATGTTACTGGGTTGAATCCACAGTTTATTTTATTGGAAAGAGAAAGTTTTGGAAACGGACAACAATGCATTATTACGAAAATCATGTAGGATGACATATAAAATTTATTCGATTCTTTGAATCGTGACAATTGGGAACGGATATTGATGGAAATTAGCTTCCCCCAATCGAAAATGAATTTTTCCTTGACTGCAAAGTACAAAATATAAATAATTATATGGGAAATGCTTACCGTGGATGCCTATCCCGTTATTCTTGTAAACAACCAAACAATTTCCCAGAATGGATTTCTAAAGGAACTTACCTGCAAATTTGTGATATCTTCGGGAACTATTGTCGGTTCGTCGAGGAACTCGACTAAGATGTCCAACCCGTTATCATGTTTTTCTAGGAACTGTTTTCAGTCTTGTCCTCTGAATGCCAACGTTGGCTCCAACAAGTTTAACATCTTGCAGAAGACCTGAGGTGACAAAGAAACAGGAGAATGGTCGCGCCGTGGAATAATTATTTGGCTTGGAAAATATTTTTCAGCGCACCAAGAGACCACCTCCTTACAGTCAAAAACCTCAGGGACACATCCTGCACAATCGATTCCAGAGTTCCAAATCACTTCGTTATGGGCAGAATGGGATGAATAGTAAAAGTATGCACTAGACCACTGGAAGTTATGGTCCTGATGTTCGAAGATATTTACTGTATCTCCACAAAACTACTGTCGACCTTCTTCCATAAGTCTACAAGAATGTTTGTTTGCTCCATACGATTAATGAAATGAAAAGTTGGAAGGGATAATATAACCCTGCGCAAATCTTGGTCCAATGTGTGTGAATGGGATATCTCCTCGAGACTTTCGTTCATTAATGACAATTTGGACAGTTGTTGCATGATGCGTTAACATTAAACACTAGTAATTTCATACATAGAGATGTGAACATGGAGGATACGACAATGAACGATTAAGCATTGTAGATTTCTTGAGCGGGCCAATACGATGATGCGTGTTCAAGATGAACAATCGGAAGGGACAATATAACTCTCAACAGATCTTGGTTTATTGCTTAATAATGGGAGATCTCCTCGAGCGTTTCGCTCATTAATGACAATGTTGACAGTTCATGCATGGTCAGCTGTTACCATGAAAGGTTTCTAATTGCATACTAAGAAAGTACGGAGGTCGCAGGTACAGGAAAAATCAACTTCAAAATAGCATTACAAGGTACAACTGTTGGAGGTGAGGGCGCGAGGGTCAAATTGTATGTCTCAAAATTTTTTGAGTGCAATACGCATAACACCGAAGAGGGTATGATAGGACAGTCTAGAGGGAAATTTGTATATCACTAGTAAGAGCATAACTAATGTATATCAGGAAGGACAGGAAGTTAGTGGGGATGGAAGGCAGGGACATATACTTTAAAACATTTGTGAGTCATGGTAGAGTGAAGGTTGCGAGTTCGAGGAGTCCACTGTGGAATTGTAGATCACGAAAGTTTTGAGTGCACGATGTATAGCACGGAACAAGAAGCAACAGAGTTCGAAAGCACTAACCCGACAACCGCGGCCATAAAATTGGCTAAGTATGGAAAGGAACAACGGTCAGTTGGATTCGTCATGTGAGGATATAGATGGAGATGAAGATATGTCAGCCCGCCAACGCTGGAACCTGCGATCATAGAAAAGCGACTAAGTATATAACTAGAAAGCGATAATACATGGAAAGAAGAAAATGGAAAAAGGACTAAGGAGTCTGCGGTAGAATTGTAAATCACGGAAATTTTGAGTGCAATATGTATATCA
>ML785272.1:162734-179578 GCA_009831015.1 Picea engelmannii
TCGGTCAGATTCGTCATGTGATTATATAGATGGAGATAAAGATATGTCACCCTACCAACGCTGGAACCCACAATCATAGAAAGGCGACTAAGTATATAACCAGAAAGCCATAATACACGGGAAGAAGAAAAGGGAAAAAGGACTAAGGAGTCCGTGGTGGAATTGTAGATCACGGAAATTTTGATTACAAGATGTGAACACGGTAGTCAATTTGTATATTGCAGAGGGTTGGATGCCAACTGTTTGTACCATTGTGTTCAGTTGTCACTAGTAAGAGCACAACCAATGTATATTAGGAACGATAGGAACTTAGTGCGGATGGAAGGCAAAGAAAGATACTTTGAAACATTTGTGAACCATGGTAGTATGAATCTTTTAAGTTCGAGGAGTCCGTGGTGGAATTGTAGATGACGAAAGTTTTGAGTTCAAGATGTATATCATGGAACAAGAAGCAACAGAGTTCGAAAGCGCCAACCCGACAAGCGCGGCCATAAAATTGGCTAAGTATGGAAAGGAACAATGGTCAGTCAAATTCTTCATGTGAGGATATAGATGGAAATGAAGATATGTTAGCCCACCAACGCTAGAACCCACGATCATATAAAGGTGACTAAGTATATAACTAGAAGGCGATAACACACGGGAAGAAGAAAAGTGAAAAAGGGCTGAGTGCGCGGTGGAATTGTAGAGAACGGAAATTTTGAGTGCAAGATGTATATTACTGAACAAGAACCAATAGAGTTTGAAAGTGCCAACCCAAAACAGTATCCAAGAATTGAACATTTCATGAACCCGGCAATAGGAGGATCCAAAACAGGCTGACAAGGTCTCTCCAGAAGACGCGAGGCCCCGACGTTCAAATTGTATTTCTCGGAACATTTGAATGCATAATCTGTAACATGGAAGAGCGGACAATGTTGAAATCTGGTAGTCAATTTGTATATTGAGGAGGGTGTGATGCCAACTGTTTCGTCCCAGTGTATCCAATTGTCACTGGTAAGAGCTAATTTAGTATTGAAAATAATGTTTTTAGATACTGTTAGATAGTTGATAGGGATTACCATATGTAAATAATGGCAATCTTGACCCCAACATCCCTGTAGTCGGTCTGTCAATTTGTATATCGTGGAATTGTGAGCGTTGTTTGGAGGAGACTAAACAATAGAAGTGCAATGTTGAGCCAGCCAGTCCGCAGGTCCGCTTGTCAATTTGTATATCGCAGAATTTTGGGTGCTATTTGTAGGGCACAGAACAATGGAGGCCCAATTTTGAGCCCGCTCGCACAAGAACCCGCTATCAAAAAGTGGCTAGGTATGGAATGTGGAATCTGTACATGCTCTATAAAATCTCATGTTCATAATTTATAGTCCCATAATACACGAGAAGAAAAAAATGGAAAAAGGACGAAGGAGTCCGCGGTGGAATTGTAGATCATGGAAATTTTGAGTGGAAGATGTATATCACGGAACAAGAAGCAACAGAGTTCGAAAGCGCCAACCCGACAACTACGGGCATAAAATTGACTAAGTATGAAAAGGAACAACGGTCGATTGGATTCGTCATGTGAGGATATAGATGGAGATGAAGATATGTCAACACGCCAACATTGGAACCTGCGATCATAGAAAGGCCACTAAGTATATAACTAGAAAGCGATAATACACGGGAAGAAGACAAGGGAAAAAGGACTAAGTATCTCACAGAAGAACATCTATTGTTCTCTTATTAATGAAAATCCTTTCGAACCCCTGGTAAGTTCTCACTAGTAAAGGCATAAATTGCAGATCACGAAAGTTCTTTGGGTGCAAGATGTATATGACAGAACATGGGACATAGGTGTTAGATACCGCAAACCCGGGACCCGTGATCACATAATTGGCTAAGTATTGAAAGGGACCGCAGTCGGTTGAACTCATGGTGTGAATATATAGATAAAGAGTTTCCAATTTGCGAATCCATGAGCTTGTGATCATACAGGTGTGACTAAATATAGAACCACAAAGGGATAATAAAGGGGGGGAAAGAGGATAATTAAGATTTTTTATACATTCCTCTGGACAAATTGTATATTGTGAAACTTTGGGCGCTGTTTGAAACTCGCGGAAAATTTGAAACACAATTTTGAGGTTGTCAATCCAGGAACCTGCAATCGAAAAGTGTGCAAGTATGGAACACAGAAACGCTGGCCAGGACTTGCTTTTGCTAAGCAAGATCTTCTTTGCATGTTTCTAGACAAGTTCTGTAGGGATGTGTTAGTGCTAGAAGTTGCTCCTAGACTGCTATAGGGTCAAGCCTAGCACAACTTCAGTTATTGCAATGATTTTATAAATAAGGATGTGTTTTGGGTTTTGAAAGAAGGTGGATCAGGTAGATGGAAAGAGAAAGAATAAGAGAAACAGGCTAAAAGCAGATCAGTAAAAACACCATTGGGCATGGAGTCAAGTAAACACCCTGTTGATCAAAGGCAATCAAATTGTATATGAGATAATACGTTTATATGTAAATGGGTAGAAGAATAGGGAATAAACGAAAAGTAGAACACCTCATCAAACCAAGATTCTCTTTGTCAAATGGATGCAACAATACTTGAAACAAAACACACGGATAACAGGCAGTCATGGAAAAATCTTTACCACTCGGGAATCTATCATCCATGAGCAGCCATTGATTCTCAATGTCTGCAATTCGTTCAAGTAAGATGAAAAACAAAATGTAAAACAAGGAAGATGGAAAAACAATGCTTAGACGAGAGAAATCACAATCTGATAAAACAAATGTCACAAATCCCCAATGTCAGAAGAAATTACAAAAACTAATGCCCTTAGGCTTACAATAACACCTATTGGCTGGCTAATTCATCAAATTCTTCTCAGGTCTTACCCTCTCAGGTCTTCCCCCCCCCGCCTATCTCTTACAAAAAATGAAATATATATAAAATTATAATCAAATTTATCTCTAACATTTAGGAATCAAATCCTATCTCCATACTAAAAAAAATCTAAAAATTGTTGCATTGTCTCTCGAATTGTGAAGGCTGGAATTAAATCCCCCTGAATTTAGAATGATTCCTTGCTTAATAGGTGGAACCTCTGTTGCTAGATGTTCAACTATCCTTTTCAAATATGTAACTGGAAATGAAATCCATAAAAATATGGAAGATATCTCTGTCATCGTTGATCTTTTTGCTGGAAATATGGAATTAGCTCGATGTCCCGAAAAAACTCTCCCACCAATGTCAACAAA
Source organism: Picea engelmannii (assembly GCA_009831015.1). Taxonomy (NCBI): domain Eukaryota; kingdom Viridiplantae; phylum Streptophyta; class Pinopsida; order Pinales; family Pinaceae; genus Picea; species Picea engelmannii. The sequence continues at coordinate 165,978 of ML785272.1, forward strand.
ATCTGGGATATGCCCTGCCACCTATGTGTTTGGTGGCCCTTTTGCAATATAGATCAGACTGACTGCCACATATCTTTGACTGCTGATCTCTTTGAGGTCGAATTCCCTTTTAATGTTGCCTTTTAAACTGGATCAGATCCTCTGTCACCAAAATACTCTGTCATCTGTAATTTTGCATAAAAAATCTGGATCTTTCTTATTTTCTAGCTATTCCTGGCTCTCACCAAAGCAATTAAGATAATCATCCTGTACTTGAAAATAGGTTCCCATTTGGACTAAAGTATTCTTGACATCTACGTGATTATCTAAAATTTCCCTTGCCATTATCAGTGCACAGGCAACCGACAAATAGAATGAATAGTAGGCAGTCTTGTATTGAACTATACGAACATAAGCTGGCATTTTGTATTTTGAAAGGTCCGTTGCTCCTTCATGAGTAGTGATAAGGTCCAACAACTATCCACTAGTTGTTTGAAATTTAACCTCGTTGAATAAATCAAGGAGATCCACATAGTAAGGCTTAGTGCCAAAATTCTTTTTTTAGAATTTTGCATATGTGGTTACAAAGTAATATTCCATTAAGCCAACCTTAGGTAATCTGAACCAACAAGGTTGTCCACGCCTGGTGTGAGAGTTGTCCATGATGTGCTACAAAACCACTGCTCTTACAGAAATGCAGTGGGCGCGCCCCATTTCTCTGACTCCCACCATAGATCTCGCGGAAAGCACCAACTCCAATTCCATGCCTCATATAGATCTTGCATGCCATAGAAGTTGCTTTGACATAGTACCAATCAAGGTCAAATGGAGCAAGTTCCTTGAATGTGGTGGTCTTCACAAGATTTGTCCAATGGGGAGGCTCAATCTTCCCAGAACGCTTGAGATGGGCAGCGTAAGCCTTAACAAATTCGTGAGGTGAAACATCTTTAACATTAAACATTTGCAAATCACTCAAGGTGAAACAACTACTACTTGTCCAACAACCTGGTCCGAGTCTCTTTTCCCATTGGATGTAATACATCTTCCACCATTAGGATCCATCTCAATAATGTTCATTTTCTCCAGTTGTTGCAATATATGGCAATGCCTTGTTCGTCTTGTAGATCATGAGTGATCCACATTTATGTAGTACCAGGTGCAAACAAAGTTTTGAGAATGATCATTTGTTGCCTCTTGAAGGATCTTTGACACCTACGCAAACACAAGCTTAGATAATAACGCCAAATGAAATTTCAGGTATCTCTTCCTTGTTGTGACCTGTGAAATGATTCAAACAAAACCGAGCTACCCTTAATCATAGGGCACCTGTGTGATCATCCTCGGGACCTGGTTGTAAATTAATTTGGCACCCGTGATCTCTTCCTCCAGATAACCTGGCATTCAGGCATTCTAGGCTGACTCTTGACTTGTGCGCTGGACATATGTGTTGATTGCAGGTGCACTGGCTCATTGTGTGTTGGGTGGTGAATGCTGACATGTATGTTATAAGACTACAGGTGCGTTGCTTTGAGGACACATGGATCTTTTCATTGACAGTTGATAAAATTTGTATCCCGTAAAATGGATGATTAAGCATTGTGCACATAAACATAGATTCGTAGCTCCTTCCCCAAATGGCTTGTGTTTGATTTGATTATGTGTACTAACTCTAATTGTGTTTGATGGCAGATGTTGGAGATTGGCTCTTGGCCAATAACTTTTGATCTCTCCAAGGAGGCAAGTTAAAATCTCAACACTATTTATGGCATATGCAATACCGGTGCTCAGGAACAACACTTCTCAGTGCTACGGGAAAAACCCCATTCCTGCAACAAGGAGAAAAATTGAAAATTTAGTATCTAGATACTAGCAGGATGGTTGGTTGTCCCGACTTTTGCTTATTAATGATGATTTTTTTTACGCTTGTTGCATGATGTTGTTCTAGTATTAAACCTTTGGTATTGCATATCTGGAAAGAAGCACAAGGATGGGTAGAACAGGAAACTGTGACTAGGACTTGGAGTTTTCGTGAACCCACCAATGCGAGGATCCAAAATAGGGTCACAAGGTTTCCCCGGAGGACGCAAGGCCCCAACGACCAAATTGTATAGTTCAGAACATTTCAATGCATAATGTGTAACACAAAAGAGGGGATGATGTCAGAGTCCGGTATTTAATTTGTATATGGCGGAGCAACGGGCGCTAATTCTTTCGTACCAGTGTGTCCAGTTGTCACTAGTAAGACCATAGTTAATGTATATCAAGAAGGATGGGACGTTGGTGGGGATGGAAGGAAACGACATATACTTTGAACGAAGTTAATGTATACGAGGAACCCGCAGTGGAATTGTAGATCACAGATGTTTTGAGTGAAAGATGTATATAATGGAACAATAAACAACCGAGTTCATAAGCGCCAACCTGACAACCGCGGCCATAAAATGGGATAAGTATGGAAAGGAACAACGGTCGGTCGCATTTGTCATGTGAGGATATAGATGGAGATGAAGACATGTTAGTCTGCCAACCCTGGAACCGGATATCATAGAAAGGCGACTAAGTATATATCCAGAAAGCGATAATGGGCAGGAAGAAGAAAAGACGAGTCCGTATGCGCCAACCTGACAACCGCGGCCATAAAATTGACTAATTATGGAAAGGAACAGTGGTCGGTCGGATTCATCATGTGAAGATACAAATGGAGATGAAGATCTGTCAGCCCGCCAACCCTGCAACCGTCGATCATAGAAAGATGACTAAGTATAAAAACATAAAGCGATAACGGATAGGAAAAGGAAAAGGGGAAAAGGGATAAGTATCTGACAGTCAAAAAACCTTTTTTTTCTGTTTATTAATAGCAATGTTTTCGAACCCCTGGTGGGTTCTCACTAGTAAAAGCATAAACTGCAGATCACTGAAGTTCTTTAGTTGCAATATGTATATGACGAAACATGGGACATAGGTGTTGGATGCCACAAACCTGGGGCCTGGTGGCCAGATAATTGGCTAAGTATTGGCCAAGAGAAAGGTTTGATATCTATTTCAATAGTATTCATACTAATTTGTATTAATGGAGAAAGATTTGATATTTATTTGAATAGTATTCATACTAATATATATTAATGAATTGTTTCTGTTTCAAATGCAAATGATCTCCCAAGTTGCAGGATCCTCTTCAGTTCACAAATTTCATTGAAACCACGAAAGTTTTGACTGCAAGATGTATGTAACGCAACAAGAAACATAAATTTGCATTGTGGTTTCAATGAGATAAACTCCTTATTATCTATTCATCTTGTGTTCCTTGCAATGACATGAGCAAACGTTGACTTTCCATAAACATTAATATCTAAATTAAATTAAATGTAATCAAAATTTGGTGTAATTTAAGTAATTAAGGCAGCTTCAGCCGTTCCTTTATTAATGCCAAGCTTTTCGAACCCTTGATGAGTTATCACTAGTTAAAGCATAAATTGCAGATCACTGAAGCTCTTTGGCTGCAAGATGTATATGATGGAATAGGGAACATAGTTGTTCAATACTGCAAACCTGGGACCTGGTGGCTAGATAATTGGATAAGTTTTGTCGAAGAGGAAGTTTTTATATTTATTCCAATAGTACTCATATTAGTATATATGCATGGATATTATCAAATAGAAGAAGCTGCAATATATGCAAGATATTGAACAGGAACATGGCGTCAACACTTGAGCTGCCTTGTTGTAAGTCATTAATTCATTCTATTTATGGGACCCAAAGAATGAAAGCAGGACGACTCCTCCAATTTCTTTCTTTAAGTATAGGGTTGACATCACATAAGTATGGCCTATGACAAATTATTCTTCAATGTAAAATGTAAGCAACAAACAGAGTAGCCTTTATTTAAATTGAAGTAGTGGGCAGTAGAAAGAAAAGCTTGTCATCCATGTTTAACGACACACAGGGAAAAAAGGTACAAAATAAAATGAAAAGCAATACCAGAGATTGTAAAACACTATTAAAAAAAAAACCGCAATTATTCTATATTCAAATACGATGGGTTACAAAGTATAGCTAAGATTATTTGCCACAATGATTGTGATTTAGCCTGTCACGGACCAATAAAAAATATGTACATTGATGAAGCTTATTGATAGTTTTCTTGACGATCAAATCCTTTATTCGTAAAAAATGAGTTGAATATCAATTTCGGGTCTTGGACTTAATTGGTGATGCCAACTAGATCTATCCTAGTTTTTTGAATAGCTTGTCTCTTCTAGATATGGCCTGCTTGCATTGGCTGGTTATTCAACATTCCATTCTTTGTCAAGTATTAATTTCCCTCTGTCGTCGAAAAATTGGGGTTTAAGGTGCTTTCCTTGCAATGTTCCTGACCATTGACATTCGAGACAACTTAGAAATGCGATTTAGGCCCAATTCAAAGTGGAGGGAGTCATTTTATGTGACATTAGCCATGGGACGAGAAAAAATTTCAAGTATGTTGTGACTGCTATTCTCCCTGTATTCGATCATCTGTTTGCTTGAAAAGCCTACCTGAAGATTTGTATGTTGAACTTCTTTGTTTTATTACAGTAAATTGGAAGGAACGTCCAACCCAGCTACAAAATGTTATTCTTTCGAAGTACATGACTTCTTCGGGCAACACAGGTCTGGAAAGTGTATCAAATGTTGCAGAACGCATCAGCATAGGTCTGGAAAGTGTATCAAATGTTGCAGATCGCATCAAAATATATCTTTCGTCATAGCGGTGGCAGATATGGCGGCCCACAGAAAGGTCTGGAATGTTCGAAGGTGACGCCAAATATGTGGAGTCTGTAACTACATCCAAAGGAAACCGAACAAACTTTGACAAAGAACATGGCTTTTTGTCAAGTCGGTTACCACACCCAGAAGTAGCTCAACAAACTTTGAAATAGAAACTTTTGTAGTGATAATATGTCGTTTTATCCACCCATACAGTTTTTGTAACCCGCCTCTGGTTGCATTCGCAAATGGAGTAATATTTCGCATCATTTACGAACATCACAGACCATTTTGCAAGCCGCGGTAAGTGCGGTGCCCCCGAGGAAGACAGATTCTTGTGCGATCTGCAGAATTCGATACACTTGCCAAATCTGTGTTGTTGGAAGAAACTATATACTTCAACGAAGAAGTATTTTGCACGTGACCTAAAAATCCATTACAACTCCCAGCAAAAAAATAAATAAGATCAACAAACAAATCTCTAGGAAGGCTTTTCAACCAACCAAAGCATAGAATACAGGGAGAACACCAACCAGAAGATACTTGTTCTTTTTTTTTCCTCCTCTTTGAGTTTCTATTGGATAACATAATTTTTTTTTTACTCAAATCTCATGTCACATAAAACCAATCTCTCTTCTTTCATTTGGGCCTCAATCACATCTCTAAGTTGTCTTACATGTCCATGACCAGGAACATTAGAATGAAGGCACCCTAAAGCGCAACTCTTTGATGATAGAGAGAAATGACAATAAGTATTTAAAAGCAACGCTGGATGATCTTCCATAGATTTTGTGTTAATTCATTTTAATGACAGATGTTCTCGATATTTTCTCTTATTAATGCCAATCTTTTCGAATATGTACGCTGAATAGTGACTAATAGCATGTATTAACATTCCCATATCCGAGCAGATTCTCAAATCTGACATCTAAGATATGCACAATATTAAAGAGGGACGTGACATGAAGGCATTTGTGGGTGACACGTTCGTGGGCTATGCTGAAGCCTTTAAGAAAACTAAAAGAGCCATTTTGTTATTTTTTTTTGCAAATTCAAAATGCAGGCAAAAGAAATTACCGGATCCCATAATATTCGCATGTCTATTCATTTTAATGGGAGATATCCTTGAGCTTTCCACTTATTAAAGCCAATATTTTTGAACCTGTCTGGTCGGTTGTGACTTTTGAAAGCATAATTAATGTCTATTGGGAAGGGCAGAAGGTAGCGGGGATGGAGGGGAGTGACGAACACTTTTAAATTTTCTAAACCCAGAAAGGCATCAACCCGCCAAACTTTAAAAACGTGACTAAGTATGGAAAGGTAGGTAGGATAAACAAACACATCGCAGATAGAGGCACGGTGGCGAGTTCGAGGAGTGCGGGGTTGAATTGTAGAGTACGAAAGTTTTGGGTGCAAGATGTATACACCGAACATGAGAGGTCATAGTTCGATAGCACCTATCTACGAAGCCGCCTCCATAAAACTGGATAAGTATGCAACCGAACAACGGTCAGTCAGAATGACCACAAAAATGTGAGAAACTATAGAACCAGAAACACAGTTTACAAGAGGGAAAAAAGAGGGAGAGAACAACTATATCACTCACACAACAAAACATACTCTCATAACTATGAAACCATAGTAAGACATAAACCATGGAAAAAACAACCAAACTTTGAAAATCAACTAAGTATGGAAAGGTAGGTAGGGTAGACAAACTCATCGCAGACAGAGGCACGGTTGCAAGTTCGAGGAGTGGGAGGTCGAATTGTAGAGCACAAAAGTTCTGGGTGCAAGATGTATACACCGAACATGAGCTACCATAGTTTGATAGCACCTATCAGCGAAGCCGGCCCATAAAGCTGGCTAAGTATGCAACCGAACGACAATTGGTCGGAATGACCACAGAAACGTGAGAAACTATAGGACCAAAAACGCAGTTTACAAGAGGAGAAAAAAAGGAAGTGACCAACTATATCGCTCACACAACAAAACTTTCTCTCATAACTATGACACCATAGTAAGACATAAACCATGGAAAAAACATCGCCAACTATGAAATATAGTTTGAGGCCGACAAACTCTGGTTCAACGCGTAAGAGATGCAATTTACATCGACTGCAATTTTTTTGTATGTTATTTTATCTTAATAGTATTTTATGGAGAGTCAACTGCAAAACAATGTAACAAGAGATCCAATTGCGGATGCAGCATCCCAACATTGCAAACCCTACACAAACAAGAACAAGCAACAAATAACAACCCAGTTAAGAAGCACCAAAAGGCCCAACCGCAATCGCAGGACCCGAACCCCGCAAAGTCGAATCAAACAACAATAAACAACATACAACGAACAAAGAAGCAAGCAACAACCACTCCACTAGGAATGACGCAGTTCCAATCACGGTTGCAGAACCCTAAACGTGCAAACTGCAACAAGATGAACAGACAAACAAGAACAACAACAACAGACAAATAAGAAATCAGTGGAGATGCAAAAAGAAAGCATGAACTAGTGAACCAACAATGTCGCTGAAGCATATAAATAAAAAAAACGGAAGAAAATGTATTGTAACAAGCCTGGTAAGTAAACATTCAACGTTGCCAAGCCTGTTAGGTAAACATTTAAGTCTGTCAGAAAATGCTCTGTAAACATTTAAGAAAAAAATGCAATGTGGCTGGTCTCTGACGTACCCAAAAAAATCTATTATAATTTATGTAACAATAGTTCCAACACTAGAGAATGTATTCGAAGGCCAAACTTTGGATATGCCAGCATATCAAACATTGCGATAAATTTAGCTAGCAGAAAATGCTAAAGCAAACATTCGAACTAATGCTAGCATTAATCCACCTTCGACCAATGCATAACAAAATATATGATTCAAAAAGACCATATACGATCAAATACTTTGGATATGCCAACATATATAACACTGAGAATAGCGAAGTCGGCAATAAGACCTCCAATCCGTTGTCTAATCAAATCATAACAAATATGGTACTTTTTATTATATAAAAATCGATGTTTTCAGTTCCATGGTTCTAACAATAGATAATATGGAAATATTTGTGGTCAAAGGACAAACTAATATGAGGTCAACGAATTATCGATCGCTATAGTTCCTCTATACCTACGACAGAGACTAATAAAGTGTATTGACTTTTTATAAAGTTGAGAACAATTATAAACTATTAAAAATGTAAAAACATTAATATTAACTAAAGTTATATTTTATTAATTTTATTGGATTTTAAAAATTTAAATTAAATATTTAAAATTTTTTGGATTTTAAAAATTTGAAAATTTAAATTTCATTTATAAATATAATTTTCATCCTTCAAAAAAGTGAAAGTGTATATTTAATAATTTATAGAGTTTTTAGTTTTAAGAGATATAAAATTTAAATTAAATATTTAAAATTCATATTACATGTATAAGTGTACACTTCCGCTCTCCTAAGAAAAGAAACGTTTATTTGCAAAGTGTATAAATCATATACATCTTCACCCCATCACCGACCTTACCATGGATGAAGGTGTGCACATTTGCATAATACTCCCCTTTACCCCTTCACTCACCATCCTAGGGGGTGAAAGTGTACTCATGTGCACAAATGTGTGCATTTTTCACGTAATTTTAACTTCAAATCATTTTTCGCTGTTAAAGTAAATATTTATATCATATTAACATAGTTTTAATATATAAAATTAACCATTTTTCGCTGTTAAAGTAAATATTTATATCATATTAACATAGTTTTAATATATAAAATTAACATTCTTTTAGAAAGCCAATATATAAAATCTTTTATATAAATTTATTATAAAAGTTGTTATGTAAATGGTTTAGTAAAATGGTAATATTTATATCATATTAACATAGTTTTAATATATAAAATTAACATTCTTTTAGAAAGCCAATACATACAATCTTTTATATAAATTTATTATAAAAATTTCTATGTAAATGGTTTAGTAAAATGGTGAATTTTTTATGGAGAATTTTTATGTAGTAAAAGCCATTTCAAAATGTATAGTTGGTTTTAATATATTAAAAAGTTATGGAATTTGGTTTTATTACAAATATTTAAAAATTAAATTTAATGTTTTTATAAGTTGAGTATTCCAATAAAAAATGGTTTTTATTCTTTATTTTATTATTTTCATAAATATCAAGATTATTTTGTGTTAATGTGTTTTAGATCTTATTCAATATCATGTTTCATTATAAAGTTTATGAGAATTTGTTTTTATTTTTGTAATATTTATTTTCTTAGTAACAAAAACAAGACATGATCTTCTAACTTGAGGTTATTAATATCTTTGTAGTAGATCAACTTTCTTTTATTGTAAGTATTTATATAGTTCCATATTTTCTTTTGAAACTTAGATTTGATAGAGATTTTAATGATATATTGAGATCTTGAATTGTTGATTGGGTTTAGCTCGGGTGGTTGGGAAGAATGATTGTTATCCTCACCACCTAAGTTCAATCCCTGCAAGTGATATGTTGAGCTCTTAATGAGTATATCAACTTGCCTTGTATCCTTCATGTTATTTATCTTGTTCTTATGTCTGAATACCTTATCATCACTTTAAATGTGCTCAATTTTCCTCCAAATTTCCCCAAAAGCAATGAAATCACAAAGCTCACAACCATATAGAATCAAAATATGAGATATGTTTATTTTTAATGATCATTATAATCTTTGTTTTATATTTGTTCATAGATATCCCAAAGTTAATTTAAAAAGTTATGAGAATTTTAAACAACTTATTAAAATTAAAATTGTGAACCAACCAAACTTGAACTTGTAAAGCAAAGTCTCCTAGTCAACAATATATTTTAGGTGAATAATTTAACCACTTAAACTAACTTTTAAAATAGCAAATCACATAAGTCAATGTTATAATAAATACTAATTTTGCTTAAGTCAAAACATAGATAACCTAAGATCCAATATGTTTGAAGAAGATGCCAACAATAACAACAACAATTTATTTTTAAAATCACAACCTATCTATTCATGAAATTAATGAAATTATGGTATGAAGTTTTCTTGTTTTAGGAAAAGGGATCCCTATATATAATAATTTGACATTTTGATTTAAAACTTAAATATATTTTCTTTTAATTACATACATGAATATTTCAACTTTCAATTTATTAACGTGAGTGTTTGAGAGGAAAAAATATTATCATCTCTAACTACATTCAAATTTTGATTATAACATGTTTATCCAAATATTAACAACCTCATTTTCACTTAAATATTTGACTACTTTTATCCAACTTATAACACAAATAACCTAAGATTCAATATATTTGAAATATATATATATATATATATATATATATATATATATATATATATAAGGGGTGACGTACAAGAAAAAGATTTTTCGGAAATTGAAAACGAAAACCATTAAACAATACCACAAAAAGTTAAGAGTATCTACTCTACACAAATTTCTTATAAATATAATTGTGTTAAGGTGTATTCTAACGTTTTTGAAATATATAATCTCAACACAGAAATCTGCCATTCTAATTAATTTTCTAAATTTCTGACCTGTCCAAAAAACATACCCAAGAAAAAATAAAAAAAACTTAGAATGCTGTTAATACATATTGTGAATTGCTTGTTCCATGGAGAACCTTTTATATGAATAAGCTTGTAATGTTGACATGAAAGCACATATAATGGAATAAAAACGATAATGACAGTTCAATTAATGAAACTTATCATTCTCAGTTCAAGCACGCTAATTGAGGAGATGATTGGTAATGACACCTTTTGAATAATATCTCTGTTTTATTTCTGCTGTGTTTTAAAATGGCTGTAATCTTTTTTTTAAATGAAATTGAGCATTTGACTCTCTGAATCACCTTTCAATCATAAATAAATTTTGTACTTTGTATTGAAAGTAGCAATTGATCACTTTGTAAATTTGTTATTTATTTTTTGTTACTTCTTTTTTAGTTACAATGTTGCATTCATAATTATTTTAAAATATTATTAATAATTGATAACTATAATTTAAATAAAAAAAATTAATATTCTTTTTATAAGTTAGTATCTATATATTATCTGTCATAATTAAGGGAAACATACAATCAGATGGTTCTTAGTTCTAGAGCCTGGACTGTCTCAAAGGGAAACAAATCCAGCGCTTTAAGTAAAAATAGGCTATAACTCCATAGATTGGTTCTCACTTTTAGAGCCTGGATTGCCCCGTAGGGAAACCAATCCCGCCCTTTAAGCGAACAAAGACTGTAATCATAAAGACTAGTTTTAAAAACAAAATTTAACTGTCTAGACACTATAATGCCGCGCAGGTCATAATCCAAAAGAAAACTGACAAACTTGGGATAAATAACTAACATGCACCCGACAAAACTGAAACATGTTTTCAGGGGTCATGGCATTTGGCTTGGAGGCAGGGTCGTGTCCTTCAACAATATAATCCCCGCATCGCCCACCACATGCGGAACAATTGTTGTTGCACTGACCTCTGGAGTGAAGAGGGAGTGAAGAAGGGTAGTCACATACTCCCTTCGGCGATCCATTAAGTCCATCTTGAATCTCATGTTTGCCATATCATAGCGCAATTCGAAGACCACGTCGTGCAAAATGTGCACAATGTCCTAAAGTTGCGCACATTCCTCACATGGCGGGTTGTTCGTAGTCGGTATGGGATTGTGTTGCGCTTCTTCCTTGATTGGTCGAAGGTGCGAAGCATGCTCTGCAAGTCGTGGCCTATTCGCAACCAGACCGAAGTGGGGTAGAGCCGCGTCCTTACCAGGCTAAGAGGTGACCATGGGGGGAGGTCGAAAATGCGGAGCTGGTGGATCGTGAGGTTGTGTCGAAGTGCCAGAAGCAGAGGGGATATCTCGAATTGGCCCATGAACAAAGCCTAGGGAGTTGCCAAAGTTGTCAAACCATTCAATCGGGAAAGACCATGGAGAGTGAGGAGGTACTTGTTCGCTTGGAGTAGTAGAAGACAACGACAAAGAAGAACAACCCGAGTTGTTGTTGTGCGAGGAGCCCCTCACTGGTCTGTTCGCCATGTGGCTAGAGGAGCGATACCAATCAGAGTAGTGCTTGGGGTGCCCGCGCTGGCGGGGCATAACTAGAAGAGCAATAGACTGGAGGGGAGCAGAGGAAAGCAATTGGTGCGGGGTGAGGACACAAAGCGAACTTAGGAAGTGAGCACGTTGTAGGAGAAGAATGCACTTAAGCTTGTTGTCGCCGATCAAAACCATGAGTGCATGAGGTGACATACCCATTAAGTCAATCATCACCATTAAAACTGGAGTGAGGCGAGAGTGCAGAGTCATCGTCGGTTGTACGCAATGGAAAGGTTTCCCATGAGGGGATGATTTAATATGAACCTTGGCTACCAAGGTGCACACTACGTGGTAGCCCCAAGTCCCATCCCCCAACCACCACATTTATCACCCTTCACTGTGTGGCACCCCATCTAGGAAAAATTTGATATTCTTAATAACAATAATGATACATGAATTGTTGAATTAATAAAATTACATATAATGAAATGCTAAAAATTATCACTCCTAGAACATTATAATTATATAAAATAATATAAATAGTTTTTCAATGTTAATTATTATCTCAATTTCAAACACAACCAAGTCTTAAATATAAACATTTGTTTTTTCCAAGTGTAATGTAGTGAATATATAATTTCTTTTATCTATTATTATTTATTTATTTGGGCTATCACATAAAAATTTGATATTCTTAATAACAAAAATGATACATGAATTGTTGAATTAATGAAATTAAATATAATGAAATGCTAAAAATAATCACTCCTAGCACATTACAATTATATAGAATAATATAAATAGTTTTTCAATATTAATATTATCATTTCAATTTCAGGCACAACCGGGAATTGAACATTACTTTGTATTCCCCATCGGATCACTTAGGAGAGTAATAAACCCCATTGGATTTTAGATATCCAAGTAGTAGTAGCTGTAGAGTAAGCTTCTTCTTGCCTTACTTATAACCCAGAGTGTGAAAGCCAGAGAGTGCCTTCTTACTTAGTCCGTGTCAATTAGCTAGAAATGCGAGTATCACGTAGATATGCGATTCAAGGTGGATTATCCCCCTGTGTATTAGTCCCCTTCCTTACCCTTCCCATTGGATTGATTGGTAGTCCCTTTGACCTATAGCCCCTGTGCTCCTCTTCCTTTTTGCTTTTTCTTTTTTAAATGGATGGGCACATTTAAGTCTTAAATACAAACAGATACATACATTTGTTTTTTCCAAGTGAAGTGTAATGTAGTGAATATATAATTTTTTTAGCTATTATTATTTATTTATTTTGGCTATCACATGTATACTTATGTTAGGTGACAACATCTTCTCTAGAGAACACTTATGCACAATTTGTTTCATTGAATCTTTATCCATAAAACAAGAAAATACAAAATAGCATATCTATGCACAAAAAAGTTTTTGAATCTTTACTTCTAAAATAACTAAATACAAAAATGGTTGAATTGTACAAGTAAAACGAAGTAAAATAACTAAATACAAAAATGGTTGAATTGTACAAGTAAAACTATAAATGGTTTCATGGATATCCATTCTCTTAATTGAAAACAATGAGAAAAATATATATAAGTACTAAGATTAAAAGATTAGAAACAACCCATATCAATTGCTAAAATTTCATATAATCCTTAGTAGCAACTATACTTCTTACCATATTATTTCATTTGCCCAAACACAAATATGGTCTTGAATTGAGAATTATATCCAACAAACCAACATATAGGCCCGATTACACATGTTGTCATCTACACTTTCTATGATTTTTTTTTTTTAATAGAGGGTGGG
>ML785272.1:190651-212441 GCA_009831015.1 Picea engelmannii
TTTTCAATCCATCCCTCCAGAGGCTGAGGATTCAAACTCTTGTAGGATATCCTGCCAACCAGGGCACACGATGACATTTTGCAAAGGTCCTCCAGACCCACACCATCACCCAGCACTAAGCGAGCTGACTTCCTTTTGGATTTCCAGACTTTACGAGTGTTCCTTTTATCAACCGAGTTATAGCTAAGAGGAGGGACAGTGGAAGAGTGTGTTGCTGCCCGATTAAACTCAGGAGAGGATGTCTGGTCAAACGGGGGAGCCGAGTGAGTCGAGTGATTTGTAAACAGAGGAGACGAACATCAGAGTATCATTTGTAGGCTTAAGATTTTGTTGAAACCTTTGAATTAAATAAATAAATTATCTTGATAGTGATGGTTTTTGACAAAATATCAATCGAGTGTTGCGCATTGAGTAAATGCCAAAGCTCTTCCTCAACAGTATCCATTCATTCCCACTACAGTTATTTCTAAGACGGTTCATATAAAATATTTTGGTTTGGGTGAAATCCTTTTTGTAAAACTCATATTATAATTGGTGTGAAAGAGATGTATAAATGGAGGCAATATTATGGTTTTGCTAAATAATTGACCCCTTTATGTTTTTTTTTTCGGGACAAAAATGCTTAATTTCTGAGAATTGCATTGTCTCTGTGTGCGCTCGCAAGAGTTTACAATAATCATAAAAGACGTAGACTAAAGGTTCTACGTTTACTTTTTTCTTTTTTAACAAATTTCACCTAAAATCTAAATCTATCTATTCTAACTAGAAATTTAGTTGTAATTGAAAATTTCAATGACGGATTGAGATTATATATTTTTTTGGTGTCTATGTGTTTCATTAGAAAGATAGTAGGAAATGCAGATTAGAAAGATATTACGAATTGCAGATTTTAATGGCTGACCAAAATTATATATTCTCTTGCACTCATGACTCTTTTTGAAAAGGGTTGTTGTCATGACTCTTTTTGAAAAGGGTTGAATTGAGTTATGTATTCAAAAACATAATTTGAATACTGTAAAATTGTGATTTCACCAATCATTCCATTAATAGTTTTAGAGTGATAATTGTCTAAAAAATCATTTCATTAATAGTTTTTGGGTGATAATTGTCTTTAAAAAATTATTGATAGTTTTTGGGTGATAATTATCTAAAAATATCTAACTTTCAAACTATGTCTTCCAACCAATATAATATTTTTCAATTTTTAATTGTCTAATTGATAGTTTTTGGGTAATAATTGGGTAATAATTGTCTAAAAAATCAATCAAACTTTACTATGTCTTCTAACCAATATAATCTTTTTCAAACTTTCACACTATGTCTTCTAACTAATATAATCTTTCCAACCAATATAAAATCTTTTTCAATTTTTAATTGTCAAAAAAATCATAAACATAGAATGTTTAGACTATGCCTTCCAACCAATATAATCTATATAACTCTTTAGTTGTTTGTCAGTTGTGTTATTTGGAATGAAAATTAAAAAATAATTTTCTAACCAATATAATCTTTCCAATCAATATAATTTTTTTCAATTTTTAATTGTAAAAAAAATCACTATGCCTTCCAGCCAATATAATCTATATAACTCTTTATGTGTAGCTTTTAATATTGAAATTACCTAGCCATTTTTAGTTGTTTGGCATTTATGTTATTTGAAACTAAAATTTAAAAAAAAAAATAGTAAAATTATTTAGCTTGTTTCCCATCTATGTATAGCTTTAAATATTGAAATTACTTAGCATGTTTCTCATATATGTGTCAGCCTTCTGTGAAATTGTCCATATAATAATTTGTGTAGCCTTTCCGTATAATAATTTTTGAGGAATTCTAAGACCGAATTGATGCATATTTTAATGCAAAGGTATGAATCTCGAGTTTCATAGGAAAAGCTCAAATACATGTTAATACATTTTTTTAAGCTCTTGGCAAATGCACTATTTACTCTCCTCTCTTTCTATGAGAGACTGAAATGGCATTGTTTTTATGATGATTATATTTACTTCTTAATTTGGGAATGTGATTATGATTATGTGATTATGGATGCCTGCAGTGTTTTTTTCTACTTAATCATATCCTTGGTTTCAAACTGAGGTTAAGTGAAGGTTTCAACTCAAGCATATCCTTGGTTTCAGACTGAGATTAAGTGAAAGTTTATGTCCAAGCACTGTTGTAATTGTTAAATGTGGAAAACAACAATTATTGTAAAACAATATTAATGACAATCACAATCACACAGATTAATACACAAAGATCTACATGGTAAAACCCTTCTTGTAAGGGAAACCTCCACGGGACAATGATAATTGGTCTTTGCTTATTGTTCAAGGGAGATGAATACAAAAAACCATCAAATTCAGGCTTCCATTCGACCCAAGCTTTCGCTTCTCACTTTTCTCTTACAGCTTCAATATTTCCCCATCCATTTATGCTTCTATGGGCTTACATGAATATATAACAGAATTCATCTTAGTTACAAACTAATTTCCAATCTTGTGCGTACATACCAAATTAGTATATTTGGTTGAACAAATTACTACAAAACAAGATCCATGAAATCTTCACATATCCTCCGAATTTAGGAAATTAGTTGTTATATTCAACAATCTCTACCTTGACAACAATTTACCTGATCTATCATGCCCAATTTATTCATCACCTCTTCTGCAAGCCAAGAGAAGCCAATCACCATCATAGCTTCTCTAAAAGTACTTGTTTTGTGAACATGTTTGCAGAGTTCTCTTTTGTATGAACTTTCTCAAGAGAGACTCCACGTTCATCGACGACCTATCTTACAAAATGGTACTTGATAGGAGTATGTTTTGTTTTACTGTGGTAGGATGGATTATTAGCCAAGTGAATAGCACTTTGACTATCACAAAGTAACTTTACTTTGTCCTGCATCCTTCCAAACTCACCAAACAAAATTTTTAACCAAACCGCCTCTTTGCAAGCATGTGAAGTAGCTACGTATTCTGCTTCTGTAGTGGATAAGGAAACAATGTTTTGTAGCTTTGACATCCGACTAATGGCTTCACCTGCAAGAGTAAAGACATATCATGAAGTTGAACTTCTCTTGTCCAAATCACCTGCACAATCAGAATCAACATATCCAAAGACTAACTCACAACCATTGTTATAGGTGATACAGTAATCACTTGTGCCTCTCAAATACCGAAGCACCCATTTCACTGTTGCCTAGTGCTCTTTACCTAGGTTTGCCATATATCTACTGACAACCCCAACTGCATGTGAAATGTCTGGCCTTGTACTAACCATCACATACATTAAACTTCCTACTACATTAACATATGGTATTAGAGACATATATTGTTTTTCTTCTTTTGTACTAGGATATAAACTTGAAGAAATCTTAAAATGGGAAGCTAAAGGGACTGAAACTGGTTTCACATCATTCATACCAAACCTTAAAAGTATATTTTCAACATACTTCTGTTGTGACAACCAAAGCTTACCATTCCTCCCGTCTCTAAATATCTCCATGCCCAAAATCTTCTTTGTTGCTCATATATCTTTCATATCAAACGTCCTAGCCATTTGAGCCTTTAACCTGTTGATCTCAGTTATGTTTTTGATTGCTAAAAGCATATTGTCAACATACAATACTAAGATAATGAATATGCCATTATTCAATTTCTTAAAGTAAACACAATAATCATACTCACTCCTTGTATAATTATGGCTCATCATGAAAGAGTCAAATTTCTTGTACCATTGTCTGGGCGATTGCCTTAGACCATACAATGATTTCTTGAGCCTGCAAACAAATTTATTGTTGCGATTTTGAACGAACCCTTCAGGTTGTTCCATGTAAATTTACTCATCCAAATCTCCATGTAAGAAAACAATTTTAACATCTAGTTTCTCCAACTCCAAATCAAGTAATGCAACTAATGCTAACACAATTCGAATTGAAACAGACTTAACAACTGGTGAAAAAATATCATGAAATTCAATACCTTCTTTCTGAGAATATCCTTTCACAACCAGCCTTGCTTTGTACCTTTCTACCTTATCATCAACACCCTTCTTCAGCTTGTAGACCCACTTGCAACCTATAGTTTTCCTGTCTCTTGGAAGTTCTACCAGGTCCCATGTAGCATTCTTCTCTAATGCATCATTCATTTCATCCTTCATTGCTTCTTCCCATTTATCACTGTTAGAACCCTTCACAACTTCCTGATAGCACAAAGGTTCATTATCATTAGTACTTAAAGAAACTGATGAAACAAAATCATCATACCTTCATGGAGAATTTTTGACCCATGTAGACCTCCTTAGGGAAGTTTGTGGCTCATCCACATTCTGTTGATTGTCATCATCATCCATGTTTTCCTCTGCAGGAACCTCTTCATGAACATCTTTAGAAACTTGTTCATGTTCACTTTCATCTGTAGTTGAACGGGCTTCAATATGAATTTGTTGGTATTTCGGTACTTCTACCTGTTTCATTTGAACATCTACATCTGATTTGATGAGAGATGATTCATCAAATATTACATCTTTGTTAATGGTGATATTGTGGGCAGTAGGATCCCACAACCTGTACTCCTTAATACCATCACCATATCCAAAAAATATAAGCCTTTTTTTATTTTGGATCTAATTTAGAATGTTGATGTTTCGGAATTAGAGCATAGGCTTCACAACCAAAAACTTTAAGATTATAATAATTACAAGGGTGACCTGCCCATACCTCTTCTGGAATATTGCATTCTATTGGTGTTGATGGTGATGAATTCACTAGATAACAAGTTGTAGATACTGCTTCTGCCCACATTTCTTACTGCAAGTTGGCGTTACTTAGCATACTCCTTTCTCTCTCTAGAAGAGTCATGTTCATGCGTTCAACAACTCCGTTTTGCTGAGGAGTATATGTAGTGGTTCTATGCCTGTCAATCCCAAACTCCTTGCAATAGTTCTCAAATTCCATGGACGTAAATTCACAAACATTATAAGTTATTAAAAATTTAATGGACCTACCAGTGCTCTTTTCTACCAAAGCTCTAAACTGCTTGAAAACAGTAAATACATCAGCCTTTCTTTTCAACATATAGATCCAAACCTTCCAAGAGAAATCATCTATAAAAGTAACAAAGTATGATGATCCTCCATATGAAATAGTAGGGGATGGTCCCCAAACATCAGAATGGATATAATCAAGGATTCCCTCACTAGTGTGTCTTCCAGTTTTAAATCTCTGTTTATTCTGTTTTCCATAAATACAGTGCTTTCAGAAATCTAACTTTAAAGACTTTAGACTAGGAAGTAACTTCCGATTAGATAATACCTTCAATCCTATTTCACTCATATGGCCCAACCGTTGATGCCACAGTCGAACAACATCACAACCATTCTCAGATACAACTGTCACATGATCCGACTCGGTTCTTCCTTCTAACAAAAATAGGTTTCCAACCTTCTTCGCTTTCATAACCAGTAGGATTTCTTTGTAGGTCTTCATAACTCCACCTTGAATAGTACTTTTATATCCTCCAGTATCTAAGACTCCCAAAGAGATTAGGTTCTTCCTAAGCTCAGGTACATGTCTTACATCAATTAGTATCTTAACAGATCCATCAAACATCTTAATTCAAATGCTACCAATTCCCACAACTTTACATGATATATCATTTCCCATGTAAACAATTCCATCAATTGGTAAGTAATAAACCAGTGTCTATGAAGACACATGTGATTTGAAGCACCAAAATCTAATAACCATTATTGATCATAACGTGAAACGATACCAATTGCTAAAACTTCATCAACCATACCTGAACTTGTTGTTGAACCTGTTTCAGTTGCATTTGCTTCCTTCGTCTCTTTTAGAGGGTCTTCTTTGGAGGCTTGTTGTCGCTTCCTACAATCCTTCTTCAGGTGGCCAAATTTGCCACAAAACCAACACTTAAGATTGCTCTTCTTGCCCTTCGACTTTGACCGAGAGAAATCCCTCTAAACATGTCCTCTTTCTTTAAGTCTTCCTCTGACCACCATCGCCTCAGATGTAGAGGTTTGTAAATTGGATTTATTCCTTGTTTTCTCAGACAGTAAAGCTCCAACAATAACATCAAACTCAATACTTTCTGTTGAACTGAAACTAATATAGGTAACAAAGTGATCCCATGACTCGGGAAAAGAACACAATAATGTAATCACCTTGTCCTCATAATCGAATTTCACTCCCATGCTAGTCAATTGGACTAAAAGAGTATTAAAAGTATTTAAATGATCAGTTGTTTTAGTACCTTCCTTCATGCGCAAACTATACTATTGTCTTTTAAGGAGGATCATGTTCGTCAAGGATTTCATGATATACAAGCTTTCCATCTTCGTCCACAAATCAGTTGTTGTATTCTTCGTAACAATGTTGAACAGAACATCATCGGACAAACAAAGACGTATGGAACTCAGTGCTCTCGCATCGATCTCTTCCCACTCTTCATCTGAAATGGTTGCGGGTTTCTTTGATTTTCCCAAAAGCGCCTTCACCAGGCCTTTTTGCATGAGCAAATCGTGCATCTTGACCTTCCAGATCTCAAAACTGTTCTTGCCATTGAACTTCTTGATTTCAAATTTAGCACTCTGAGTTTTCACCATTTTAGTCGCTCTGTTGCTTCTCGGCCTCTGTTGTCTCCACTCTTGTTAATCCACTCCTTCACATCCTTGAGTAGTCCTCATGCAAAGTAATGTCGATTGTGATCATAATCACAACAATAAGAGTCCTTTCTCTTGCGAATGCCAAGAAGAAATCAACGTTCATTGAAACGATTTATCATATCCTTAAGAAAAATTTGATATGGAGGGAGGCGCCTGATCGAACCTAAGCCCACAAGAGAATATTAGAGGCTAGTGCACCCTTTAATATTAGAGGTCAACATTGGTTGTTAAAATCGAAAAAAATTACAAGTGCTTGAATTAGTGCTCCCTTCACCAGGGGAGCCCAGTGCTGATTTGAAAAAGCAACATTGCCTTTACCAAGAAATCGGTCGGTGCTTCCTGAAGACAGATAACCTAGATAAACAAGAGATCGGACGACGCTCCCTTAAGGTAGAGCGACCAACACCTCTGAAGTCGACGCTCACGGAGATGATGGCACTGTAGTTGCTCCTCCGAATTTGGATGGCTCCTCTTCCAATAGATGGTGACCTTTCTCCCGAATTTTAGTAATGATAAACAATAGATCGCATGGATCCTCGTGTTCTTTCACCACGGCTCTCCCGGCCTCACATATCTCCAACGCAGCTCTTCTTCGTTTTCAACGACTCATCCAACAAGGCTCTTATACCATTTGTTGTAATTGTTAAATGCGGAAAACAATAATTATTGTAAAACAATATTAATGACAATCACAATCACATAGATTAATACACAAAGATCTACATGGTAAAACCCTTCTTGTAAGGGAAACCTCCACGGGGCAATGATAATCGGTGTTTGCTTATTGTTCAAGGGAGATGAATACAAACAACCATCAAATTCAAGCTTCCATTCAACCCAAGCTTTTGCTTCTCACTTCTCTCTTACAACTTTACTATTTCCCTATCCCTTTATGCCTCTATGGGCTTACATGAATATAGAAGAGAATTCATCTTAGTTACAAACTGTTTTCCAATCTTGTGCGTACATACCAAATTAGTAGATTTGGTTGAACAAATTACTACAAAACAAGATCCATGAAATCTACCCATATCCTCCGAATTTAGGAAATTAGTTGGTGTATCCAACAAGCACATCCTTGGTTTCAAACTGAGTTGAAGTAAAGCTTTCTGCTCAAGCATATCCATGGTTTCAAACCAAGGTATAGCAACATAAAAGCAGTGATGTTTCAACTAGGAGAGCATTAAAATTGAGTTCTATCCTGCGATCATGTTGATCAGGGAGTAGGGTCAAAAAACTTATATAAAAATCATCAACACCATGTGGTATAATACTATATGGAAAGGTAAAAAAAAATTCTAAAGCTATCATCTTCATCATGGTAGTATAATACCATATAATTCCATAAATGAGGAGCGTGGATTCCTTTCAGAGAGTAGATGTTGGATATATAATAAAAGAAGGATATGATATGGTGATGGATTTTGTGTACGCTCGAGATAAACTTCACATCTAAGATCAACTAGTGATTATGTGCTAAAAAGTTGGAGAAGGAAGAGCTGGTGCTTTGTACGATTCATATCAAATATTTGTGATCAGTTTTATTGTACTAGTTAAGGCCTGTCGTGTCAGTTTTTGTGATGAATTTTCAAATCCAATAGCAACTATATCTATGACACCAATGGTTTCAGTTTTAATGAACTGTGGGGCATATTACCTAATCAAAAAGACACCTGCAGTGTCCTGGAGTTATAGTGAGGAAAGCTTGTATGACGAAAGAGGAAAATCTAGTTGGAATTGCTGGGAAGTTTTATTTTGGTAAATAAATTTTAAGCATCCAAGATTTGGGAATGGAGCTCAGAAAGAGTGAACTCATTCATTCCTTGATGATGGGATAAAAAAATGAAATTCAAGTGAATCCATTTTTTCTTATGCTTTGTGCTTTACCATCGCCGAGGTATGTGAATTCATTCTTTTTAAAACTCCATGTCGAGGTGTATGTGAATTCATTCTTTCTAACCCTATTTTTGATAAGGGCGAGGGTAGCGTGAAACAAAGGGTTAGTCCGATGATTCAGCATGAAACAAATTTGTGATTTGTTTACCAGATTTGTTCAACATATAATTATTTTTTATTGTTTAAATTAAATTTTTGAATGTGTTATTGGATTCAACTTCCTGGAAAACCTCAGAACACTTAAATTATACAGACTCAACTAAATTCAACTATAGTTCCAACCATTTGTAAACAAAATTGATTGAAAAATAGAACCAGAAAGAAGGGTAAAAACTAAAACGTTAAAATGAGTGAAAACTAAAACGTTAAAATGATATTGACAACAATGGTTAAAATGAAGTCTGTCACGGAAAAGTGATTGTCTTTCAAACTCCAGGGGTTCAAACTTTAAAGTTTGGAGTTTTTGACACTTGTCAAAATTCATCAGTGGCAATGGTCAATAAATTCCAAAAATACAAATATTATGATCCCAGCGAAAATATTCATTTATGTATTCAAAAATGGATTTTAAACAACAGAAAATAGTGGTAGTGAAGGATATTCATTTCTGTATTCAAAAATGGATTTTAAACAACAGAAAATAGTGACACTGAAGGATATTCATTTCTACATTCAAAAATGGATTTTAAACAATAGAAAATAGTGATTTTGTGCATATTTATGTGGCCTTATTCCAGCTAAAAAAACTAAAACGTAAAAAAATTAGACAATGTGATGCAAATCCCCACCACCTCCTGGGGCTCACGCGACCTCCCGGTCTAAGGATCGTTCACATTAAGGAGATGAATTAGCTCTCAAGCTCTTGTTGAGCCCTCGAAACTCTCTACCATAGGCCTTTACTTTTCTCCCTACGCGCAAATTCAAGTTTGTGAGGCTCTTGTCACTTCAACGGAGAAGTCCAATTGACCTCGGACCAAAACCATAGGCTAAACCTTTAAATGGTGGGAACTTCGGCACTTTGGATCTCTATGCTTTAGGAGTTCCAAAAAAAACACCCTACGATCCTCTTGAACACTAAATTTACGAACAATCGAACAACGACAGGGATCAACGGTTCACAATACACACCGAGATCCATGACTCATTGATATTTTGGGACTCCGGGATTCAGGATTTTTACCTGGTCCAACACGCAATTCCTCCGAATGCGCGAACTTATAATTAGTAGATCGGACAGTTATCGTCTGCCCCAGATCAATGGTCACTATTTACTCTACGCTCCGGGCTTCGAGGCCTTCCACAACTCAATACCTTAGATCCGTTGGAGTGTCGAACTGGTGAACTTGCGAAGGGCGTGATCAATGGTACGCCTGTCCTTGTGAATGGACATTTGGGATCTACTTTGGGCCTCAGGGTTTTCTCGAACCAAACATATTTACACCTCCATTTCCTCTGGAGTATCGGATCTCTAAACTCCGATATCTGTTGACGCGTGGCTCTCTGTGCCAACGGTTAGGATTCGTTCCAGGCTCTGAAACTTTGGGAGTCACACACACTCCTGCAACTACACTTCAATTCTTTTGAATTGTCATAATTTTGAACAATGTTGGATTTGTGGACATGTGTCCTCACAATTGGATGGTCCAGATTTTCTCTGGTTCCTGGGACTTCGGGAAACTTTCCTTCTTTCAACCCAACACATGGAAACCTTCGAATATGTAAAGTCTGAAGGACTTCAGGGGCTAACGACCGTGCTACTTATCTGGATCCAACGATTGTTGGTCCTCACGCTCATATACGATGACTTGGGTCGGTTCTCCCTTTGTGCCCATTCCTCCTCCTACCTGGGACTAAATCCAGTGGCCCATATTTCCTCTACAACCCATCTGGTGGTTGGTGTCACTCCTCCTTTGATGTTGTCACACCTTCCTTCCAAATGAAGGATTTTTCAATATTTTTCAAAGGCTCGGCATTTGATTCTTTCTATGTTGCCTCTCCTAAGCTTCGACACTTGAAATACTTCAGCCTTTGGCACACTTCTTGTGCTTACCCTTTCAATCTTGACTAACACTTGACAAAGTGTTGTCTCTATGCACACCTTACACTCGTCTCTGCATAAATTCAAACTATATTCCCTGAGCTTTCGAACTGTAGATGGTTAGGCCTCCACACACCTTGCGTAGGCTTTGTACACACTTGCATTATTCCTCCTGAGCTTGTAATTTCTTTGAACCTCAAAGGGGTTTCGGCCCTTTGTTCCACCAAATGATTTCTTGTGCCCTCCTGACAACCTGCACTCTTCCTCCATAACTTTACCAAAACTTCAACAATGTGTTGGATTCGTGCACTCCTTGCACTCAATTCTCTTTGAGTCTTGAACCTTAAAGGCTCACATGCACACTCATTGTGCTGACTCTTAGAGTGTTAAATAACTCTGATGTGCACTCCTTGCACTATTCCTTCTGAGCTTGAGAGTGATTTTGGTGTGCCCGCTTGGCATGCTCCTCACAAAACTCCTAAACGAGTTCTTATGTACTCCTTGCGCTGGACTTTTAGAGTTTTTTAACAAATCTAAGGTGCACTCTTTGCATAGCCGTGAGAGCCTAGAAACACTCAGGAAACTACACAGATAGGGGATTCTATCTATTCCTGCAAAGGGAACATGCATGCACTACCAACATTTATGAACATACACAGTAGCCATTCAAGTGCATTCAGAAAACACATATAAAAACACACATAAACTCATATACAAGGAAATTTGTTCTTTGTATTAATATTGAATGTTCTTTGTAAAAACACACAAAAACTCATATACAAGGAAACATTATATTAGTTAGAAGACATAGTCTGAAAGTTTAAAAAAGATTATATTGGTTGAAAATATTATATTGGCTAGAAGACATAGTAAAGTTTGATTGATTTTTTACACAATTATTACCCAATTATTACCCAAAAACTATCAATTAGACAATTAAAAATTAAAAAAGATTATATTGGTTGGAAGACATAGTTTGAAAGTTAGATTTTTTAGACAATTATCACCCAAAAACTATCAATGATTTTTTAATCACTCATGACCCCTTGGTAATAAGACTTTCAATTAATCCACCAATCATATAAGAAATAAATCGATTTTCAAATAGTATAAAAATAAAAAAATTCATTTCGTAATGTTAAACTTTGGAATATGGTGTAAATATTTTTGTCAATGCCTAAACTAATGTACGATCAACCCAAACTCATTGCTATATATCTTCTTCAGCGGGTATAATAACATTTGAAATCTTATGTCCTTCTTTATGTTCTCAAAATGTATCTTCCCTCAATATTTTATTTATAATAACGATAAGATTTTCAACATCCAACTTGAGTAATAAGTATACACAAAAGTTACCCGCAGGGGTGTAGACCGACTGGCAAGTGTCGTGTTAATGGAAGGAAATGTGTAAAGGAGGTCTCAAGTTTGATTCTCACCCCGATTTACCCGTGCCCCATGCTTGCGGGTTGTGTGGACGCACCTGGAGGTTATAGTGGTAGCATATGAGAATCGACCCCATGTCACGCAAGTACAAGAACCACCCAAGTTGTCGATTCGGCTAGTACAAAAAAAAAAAAGTATACACAAAATTTTTGAAGTTTACCTTTTGTGAATTCTCTTCACCATGTCATGGAAAAGTGAAGCCTATTTGAGGTAACCCCTTTCCATTGTGAACTTTTATAACATAAGTGGCTTTATTTCTTTCCTTGGATACTTCGTCCCTAGTTTCCAATTCATAAGTAGCAACCCTTCTAAGTCCTTATAGGCTAGTCCCTATAGATGAGTTACCCATCCCTATGGCTCACACCTCACTTCACCTTGTGATATCCTTATTCTCTTCTACATAAAGCTTTGTATATATCAACACATTTCTACCTTCAATGCTATGGAGTCTTACATTACCTTTATGTCCCCATTAATGACATTCTTCACCTACTAGCTTCATGTTTTATGCAAGAATCCTTGTTATTTTGTTCTTGCAAGGCATTCAGACTTTGTAGTAGTTGAATATTATGTTTGGCTCTGATCTTCTTGATTCCTTTATCCACTTTTCATTACTTTCTCTATAGTTCAACACTTCCCCCTACAAGCTCTTTATTGTCTCAACCAATTCTACAAGCTTTGCCCTGCTTCCCTATCCATTGGACCCTCGAGAAATATATCATTTCATTGGGAGAATATCGGTCCTGAGTGGACAAGCAAGGTTTCACAGTGAATTACTCAATGGAGTGAAGAAGAAGTGTTCAAAATTTGAGAAAACCAATAGATAGCTAGAGATAATGGAAAGGGACGCCATAATGATAATGGTTAATCTATTTCAAGGATATTGAAATATCAAGGTGATAGAATGATATGACTATCCCATTCCAAGGTGTTGTAAAGTTCTAGGAAGATAAGTTTGGAACATGGTTGCCTAAGTGGAGGCAACTACCAATAGGGCATATTGGCTAGAATTGTAAGATGGTCAAGTGGGTCTTGGTTGGAAAATGTTCAGATCAAGGAAAAAAACGCACATATGAACACAATGACAATTCATAGGGCCACAAGAATCTAGAGGGATTCGAGGATGGCTACACATAGCACAAGAAGTTGAAATAGATATGCATTGAAGTGCATATTGGAAGTGTTGTGTTATGCATACAATGAACTTAGAATGCATGTGCATGAGTAGGCATGATGAGATTAAATTCTTGGTGCATATTATTGTACATTAGTGCATGTGGGAATGCTTGGACATGCATATGGTATAATTATAGACTAAGAGTAGTCTGTCGATATATATGTGAAATAATTAAGCTATGATAATTGGATATGACTAATGATGGATTGTGTATCCAGGAAAATTGTTTATAGCATGGTTGAAGATGTTGATGGTGTTGTTGTTGCATATGAAATCCATTCGTATGAAGATAGATGAGGATGGTAAGAATGTTGATCAAGAATTTGGAAAAGGGATCCTGCGAGATTCTACAAATACCAGTTGATTAGGTAGTATCAAGTAATTTGATAACAACCATGCATGTATGCAATTGGTTGATTATAATGCATAAACTCTAAAGGGAATTGAGGTAAGATTTCCCTTAGTTAAAAATTTTGTATTTTAAATTAACGAGTAAAGGAAGTGGGCTTTGAGTATACAAATGTTGTTTAATGTTGGAATGTAATTATATGATATTTAATTGCATATTATGTTATGTTGGTTATGAGATCATAACCAAGTCAAGTCAGGGGACATTCTCCTACTATAACAAAGAATGCCAATAGATCTATCCATGTGTGAGGCCACATTGTGGTTGGATATGGAAGGGCTATAGTGTAGTGCAAGTACTTAATGGTCTTCCCCTGTATAACCGATGTTTTGACTGCAACCTATTTGCCGACACTAAAAAGAACCAAATGATTATATTCCTAGTGTTGTGTATGGGTCGAAGAGGAATATATCCAAATGCTCGAGCAAGTAAAAGGGAAGAGTTTGGAGGATGTGTTGAGGCATTGGCTAGACCTTCCAACTCACCATGGTGGAATACATGACATAGATATGTGGAATTCCGGAGTCAATACAAGGATTCATTGTGGAAATGTGGCCAGGGGTATTGACACATTGGTTATCGACAATGTTTGACTCAATGTTGCACTTATCGTAATCAAGAATTTATTGTCAAGGGTCCAAAATTGAAATTATTGGAAATATCTGGGAAAATATAAGAAATTATTGGAAAACTTTAAAAAATACAAAAACTATAATTATTTTTTCAATTTTTTAAATTTCTAAAGAAACATCAACATCAAACAAACACATTATCACATAAATATGAAAATAAAACTGTAATATAATATGTATATGATGTAAAGTGGTCCATTAAACATCGATACTAGAATATGATATCAATCTTGACTCTTGAGTCATAAGTCTTGAGTTATGACAGGGTAATACAAAATCACATCAAAACTAAAATAAATGTTTATCATGAGATGATCATCATGAGGCATCTAGATTCTATATACACTAAGGATAATCATAGAGAAATAAGAAGGCATGGTTGAGGATTAGGTTTCCCCTACCCCTGAGAAGCTTGTGGTTCCCATGTTGTTCCTCAATTCTTCCCTCTTATTTTTCTTCCTAGTAATATCAAGAATTGAGTTCTTTGCAACAAGGACAACATTTGGGGTAGTTGGAAGGAAAATTTCCAATTCATGCCCTGGGACTTTGGTAAGGTGGTATTTCAAGCAGTTGATTATGCCATACATTGATCCAGGTGGATATAGGTGGCCACCCACCTATTCCAATTGGCTCCTCTTGACATTTTTTAGTTCAACACGTTCTTTTGTACTTCTTTGTAATTGTGGGTTCTACACTTTCGAGGATGTGTGAATCCCTACACATCCTCCAGGTGGATATTGGTGGCCTCCCACCTAATCCAACTCGCTTATTTTGTTTGTTTTCATGACAACGCATCTTTTTGTACTTCCAAGGCTATTTTGGGGCCCTAAACAATGTTTTTTGATCTCGCCACAACCAAATTAGAGACATAGTTAGAGTTTGACGGCGTAATGCATAGTTCTCGAAAATACCTTTCCAACGGGCTATCACGTGCCTAAAACGGAGGTCGTATACAAAAGTTACAACACTGGGAAGTTGAGGTACCAACTTACCCATAGGGGCCCACATAGCTTTTGGCGTTTCATGTCCTAAGGTTAGGTTTTTGGATGTTTAGGGTTTTGGCATTCATGAGTGATGTTAAAAAGGCCTTTGGAGTTGCATTTTAATCATTCTTCTCAGACGAATGCGTGTAGTAGACACATCTATTCTCAGAGATAGCTACCACCATTCAAGCAAGTGTTTTAGTTATGCAATTTTATAGTTTCAGCCTATTTCATTTATTCAATAGAATATATTGTTCACTGGATATTTGTGTTGTTATTCATATCTCTATGTTTATTGTATTTAGTCTATTAATCAGTTCATTCCACTCCTAAATCTGTATCAGTGGTATCAGAGCAGTCTGCTCTTCATTTATTTTTCTTCATGCATGTCCCCGACAAGATCTGGGTACAAGAATTTGGGACTCGAACCAACCGAGCCTTTGCAAGATCGGTCACGCTGATCCTGAAAACAACCCATGGGGGAAGAAAAGAAAGATGATGGAGCAGGAGATCCTTTTAAAAATTTTCTCAAGGAATCCCTTGCACGAAAAATGAATGAAATGATGGACAACTTTGCGTAGATCCTTTAGCGGCTGCCCACAGAAGAAGCATATTCATTAAGTGGCCATACAACCCCCTTCAAGGTACAGGTAAATTTTGATATAACATTATTTGAAGGACTGATAGATGCGGATGTTGTAGATAAATGGTTGAATCTAATCGAAGGGTATTTTTCAGTCCACAATTTTTTTGATAGGGAAAATATTACTTTTGCACTCCTCAAGGTTGTCCCCCATGTTAAGGACAAGTGGGATACTTACTCTGAGCAAAGGGCCATAGAGGAATCTGCAATATTTGTGGTTTCCCCTACATGGTATTCCTTTCGGGGTGCCATTAAAGAACAATACTACCTTGTTGGAAGCTACGAGGACCAGTACACCAGATAGACCACCCTGCGTCAGGAAAGGGACCAGATAGTACCAGATTTAACCAATATTTTCCATACCTTACGCACCAAATTGGGTATCAAAGACTCTGAGCGACATCTGATGCTCAAATATCTCAGTTGTTTGCATAGATACATTCAAACAAAAATGGATTTTCTGGACATCGCCTCATTGGGTACGACTTATAGATACGTTGTCAAGATCGAGCATAAATTTAAGAAGAAGAGGCAAGAGTTTGGATTTGCAAACTCCTCATAGTCGAAGCAAGGAAAAGGAAGCCTCAACCCACACAGCAAGGGACAGAGAAAATATGGCCACTCTCAAGACAACCAGTCCAAGCCCCAACACAAGAAGGGAAATGATAAGACGAAGAAGGACACGGGAAAATGTTGTGAATACCATAAAATCCCTTGGCACAACACCGAAGAATGTCACTCCAAGCAGTCACTCATGGTCAAGCTGAAGGATTCCTATTTAGAGGCCTATTCTGACTCCGAATCAAATCCATAATGAGGGAAGCGAATTATTGATGCTGAACCCAGTGCCACTGTCACTACCACCAAATTCTAGCCAAGTGAACTAGAAGAACCAAAATAAGAGGAATGCCTCTTTCACTCACAGATGTGGGTAAAGGGGGATCCGCTTCATTTCATTGTTGATAACGACAATCAGAAGAACCTAATATTAGCAAAGGTCATCAAGTGGTTGGACCTTCCGACGACACCACACCCGTAGCCCTACATCATCAGCTAGCTTCGCCAAGGAAGAGATCTTTCGGTCATCCAACAGTGTTGTCTGCCCTACAACATCAAGCCTTTCAAAGATGAGGTATTGTGTGATATTTCTCCCCTTGAAATTTGTGATGTTCTTCTAGGAAAACCATATTTTTGGAAGCGTCATGTTGTGTATGAGTCTAGACCCCGCAGTGTTATTATTACTTTGGGTAGACAAATTGTACAGGATACTAGAGGTAGCATCGCCTACCACTATTTCTTTAATCTCTGCTAAGTAATACAGTAAGGTCATTTCACAGACCGGGAAGTTCGTCTTATTTGTGATCCATGCTCATAGTAAGCATAAGGTCGCCACCACATCTATGGCCTCTACACAGAGCCTCTCTTTGCAGCAGAAGCAAGTGGATGGGATCGTGGAAGAGTATAGAGACATATTCTCCTCACCCATCGGGGTACCGACGCAATGCCAAGTCAAGCATCCAATTGATCTAACCCCCAGTGCACCTTTTCCTAATGGACCAGTCTATCGTCGCTCGGTGATGGAAAATGATGAAATCAAGCGTCAGATCCAAGAGCTCCTTCAAAAGGGGCACATTAAACCCAACTCCTCCCCTTGTGGAAGCCCGAATGTACTGGTGTAGAATAAGGAGGGACCCGACGACTCTGCATTGATTATAGAGCATTAAACAAAATCACAATCAGGAACTGCTACCCAATTCCCAGGATTGATGACTTTCTTGACCAACTCAAGGGGGTAAAGTTCTTCAACAAGATTGACCTAAAGTCTGGCTACCACCAGGTTCCCATCGAACCAACTGATGTATGGAAGACAAGTTTCAAATCTAAAGAAGGTCTCTTCGAATGGTTGGTCATGCCCTTTGGATTAACAAATGAACCAACCACTTTCATGAGGTTGATGGATGATGTATTGAGACCATTCACCAACTCTTTTGTGGTGGTATATTTGGATGACATCCTCATCTTCAACAGAACTTGGGAGGAGCACATGCAGCATATTCAACAGGTTTTGAGCACTCTATGAAAATACAAGCTATATGCCAATTTGGAAGAATGCTCCTTTGGCATGAACAAGGTCCAATATTTTGGCTACATTGTTGATGAGCATGGGGTACATGTTGATACAGTTAAGATACAAGTCATTTGTGACTGGCCAGCCCCAACCACACTAACTGAGCTTCAGAGCTTTTTGGGACTGGCCAACTTTTACCGATGGTTCGTGTTGGGATTCTCCCATATTGCATGGGCCCTCAACCAAGTGACCAAGGGTGGTGGTAGGGAAAATTTCATGTGGGGGAAGGAACAACAATGAGAATTTGATGATCTGAAGCATCACATTTTCTCAACTCCAATACTCTCCTTGCCCGATCTGCAACAACCATTCGATATTGAGACTGATGCATCTGACTATGTTGTAGATGTAATTCTCACTCATCACGGTCATCTGGTGGTATACCATAGTGAGACACTCTCAGATATTTTCCAGAAATACCCCACCTATGACAAGAAAATGTATTCCATTGTACAATCCTATCGTCAATGGAAACATTACATTCTAGGAAGGAGATGATCTTCCACATTGATCACAAGCCTCTACAGTTCATACAGACACAGGGAAAGTTGCAGAATGACCGCCATCAAAAGTGGTCCACCTACCTGCAACATTTTCATATCAACAACAAGTATAAGATAGGTAGCACAAATCGTGTCGCCGACTGCCTCAGTCTACCTCCCATGGTTGCACTCACCACTGTGCTCCATTCATGTGGACCTGAGGCATCTGAGTGGCCCCAACTTTATCAGCAAGATACGGACTTCACGATCACCTATCAACTCTTAGGTACAGACATGAATGTCACATATTTTCACATTCGGGATAGACTGTTATGCCATTTGGGCCATCTATGTGTTCCCGCAAGTGAGTGTGCAAAGTTGATTTGGGAATCCCACTATAGTCAGATGGCAGGACATTTTGGCATGGAGAAAACTATGGCGTTTCTACAAAAACATTTTTATTGGCCAAAACTTTGACAGGACATCAACAAGTATATTAGACCTTGCGCTTCTTGTGTCATTGGCAAGCCAGCCATCAAGAAGCAAGGCTTATACACCCCTCTTCCTACCCTCGAGAAGCCTTGGGAATCCATCTCGATGGATTACATGTCTAGCCTTCCATCCACCAAGCAAGAAAATGATTGTAGATTTGTGGTTGTTGATCAGTTTTCGAAGATTGTCATCCTCACAGCCTGCAAGAAGAACATCATAGCGAAAGATATTGCGAAGCTCTTCTTCGAACGAGTGTGGGTCCATTTTGGGATAACACATACCATCATCTATGACTAGGATAGTAGGTTCCTCAACACCTTTTGGCTGAGTCTCTGGTCACTTTTGGAAACCAGGCTCACTAAATCCACTGCTTTCCACCCCAAAACAGACGACCAAACAAAGGTTGCCAATCAGATGATTGTGCACATCCTGCGCATGTACAACTCTAATCATCTGCGTACATGGGATGAGTATGTTCAACACAGTTATAGCATGGATCTCCATAGCTCCATCGTCCATAGCCCATTTCAGGTGGGGATGGGATTCCAACCCTTGGGTCCCATTGATGTTGCACTACTTGATCAAAATCTGGACCAGGGGTCAAATTTTAGATCAAAAATCAACATTCTCGGAATTTCCTCAAAACGAACAGGAGCGTAGCCCTCGTCGTCACGAATCCAACGCAACTCATTTCGTCTCAAACAAACATCGAGAGCGAGAGATATCACGATCTGTTCGAATCGTCAAACAGGTAAAAAAAATGAGTGCTGACTATGTAGTCCGTACAGTCCGTACAGATGCTAACGTGGCATGTCCGTACGATGACATGGCAGAGCTGAATTGGCAGGTGACGTGGTAGTTTCGGATTGGCTGAGATTTGAGTGAATCATTTGTCGACACGTGGCATGGTTTTGGCGAATGGTATGGTGCCACGTGGCCCAGTCATGGGCTGCCACGTGGCACCCCTTTATTGGCTATTGGGTTGTTCAAAATTTTGTTAAGTCCACTGGAATCGAACTCCAGACCTCCACCATCGAGCGCTTTGGCAATGGCCGCCCAACCGGTGCGCCATGCATTGGTCCTTGTTTATACAATGGGTTTAATTGTATTTGAATTTGCAATTTGTAATGTATGGCGGGGGGTCTGGCCAGGGCTTAGCCCCGACCCATGGTTATATGTTGTTATATATATGACCACCACTTTGTTAACGGAGCACGCGTTTTAAATAGCCCCCGGTCACATTCCCATTTCTCTCGACCATACTCTCCGGTAAATGGCGCGGGGTTTTAAATATGTGGCCCATGGTTCTTGTGTATGCCATGTGACCACATACGGAGTGCGTGGAAATTGGTTTTGAAAACGGTTAACGATTTAGCCCTTTTTGCCTATGCGCAAGGTCATATGACCTCACGTGCCCAGGTGTTAGGCAGTTAGGGGCTGGCGCGCCCATAACCATCCTACAGTTTGCACCGTTGGCACGGTTACGCCCAGTGCTGGGTTTTTACGCTATATATTGCGTGTGTGCTAGGTTCATGACACAAAGGTGCGTTTTGTAGATGCAGAGACAACAAACTTGAAGGAAGAGAATGGCAGGAGGCCTATCTTTCTCATTTTTTGGCCAAATGAGGTGCCGTAAAAGCCCAGCTAGGGGTTTTTAGACGTCCTGAATCCATTGGCACTATTATCAAGGCCATTTGAAGACTTATGTTGTAGGTTTTTAGCCATTGAAGTTTCAGCAAGCTCCAGGGAGCTTGAAGCCCTCATTGGTTGAGAACATGTTTTGGTGAACCTATGTTTGTTTTCTGTGATTGAATAATCATTTTTGGCTAATTGTTATGCTCTGAACACATTGGGACAGGTTTCAGAGGTTTTTGAGAACTTTAACAGGTGTTTTTTCCAAAGAGAAACTCAGGGAAGCTTATGGCCACATGTAGAAGAGGTCATGCCCGGATGAGCCATGATCTGTTTTCAGAGTTTTATTAGTCATTTTTGGGGTTTTTATGTGTTCTGATCCCAATGGTGCAGTTAGAATTTCCATTGGAGTTGAGCAACAGCTTGTAAACGAACTTTTGAAAAATTAATCCCAGAGAGCCAAGTCCATTAATGGAGGCTCAAGGAGATGTAGCCCAGAGAGGGGTGAACTCCTTTATCATCTTGTTCTTGTTGTGAGTTTGATTGTTTATTTGCTGCAAGTTATGTTACCGTGTTTTCATTTAAAGCACATATTAACCATTTAAAAGAACATTTTCTCACACATGAACATTTAAAGGAAGAAGCATAAACTTGACACATAATTTTATCTTGCATATTTTAACACATGGAGCAAGGTCCTGTAAAGTTTATTTTCATGAAGTAGAGGGTGCTTGCATAGCATAACAAGTTAGCCTTCTATTTTCAGATTAGGTGGTATTAGAGCATAGTTTGTTTTGCTCATGTGTTTGCCATTGATAGCTTGAGATTTAGCTATTGGTTTTTGTGCAAGTTTTGTGTTGAAGTTTGATATCTTGCAAGGATGGAGGAAGCTTCAAGCATTGATAGTTTTCATATATATTCAAAATCAAAGTTCTTTGACAAAGAGTTGTTGAAGGAAATTCTAACCATGAGAGATTTGATGAAAGAGATGTGTGAAGATAAGGAGAGCATTTCCCTTGAAGAGAAGTTGATGGCCATGAAGAAGGAGAAAGACCAGCTTCTTGAAAAGTTGCATGAGATGGAGAATCAACTCCATGAGGCAAAAGAAACCCTTACCAACTACATGCATGAACATAAGGTATGCAATGTTA
>ML785272.1:213158-223383 GCA_009831015.1 Picea engelmannii
AATGAGGACAAGAACACTGTTGATGGTCTTCAAAGGAGAGCGTGTAACTCTTCAAATTCACCTCCTCAAAGAGGCGATAAAGGTGAATGTTCAAGGTATAATTCCGCTTATCATTCAATTGCTTTTGATTATGTTAAGCATGATAAATTTGTAAGTAAAAATGGAAGAAAAAGTCCATGTACATATTGTGGTTTATGTAACCATCATGTTTCAAAATGTTGGAAAAGATTAACCGCTTTCAGGAAACTTTATAAGAAAAGACAATGTAAAAAGAGGATGCAAAAGATTTGCACTCATTGTCAGAAGAAGGGTCATCTCATTGACCAATGTTGGACATTGCATCCAACCACTCATCCACAGCACAAGAAGCAAATGGATAAAGAGTTTGGCAAGAATGGAAGAGGAGATTCCATCATCGATGTGAGTCAAGATGATTCACAAGAGGACGATTTTCAACAGAAAAAGTCACCGTTGAGTTGGCTTGGTAAGAAATGGTTGGATTTCTTGAGCAAGTAAGGCTTGCATTTTCTGTTGTAAATGCACTTTTCAGCCTTATGTGTGCATTTATTTTGAAAGCATGATAAGTTGCAGCAGTTTATCATAACTTGTATGATGCAAGTTTACATGTGAATGCAATTCATTTGAAGGCATTCTTGTTTGTTGCACAACGTCGCCGGGAGGATGTAAAAGATGGATATGATGTTCACTTGTTGCAACCATTTATCTTTTTCATTTCAACTCTTATATACCCACATGTTTTGGGTTTATGTACTTATGTTTGTATTGGAAGGAGAGTTGAAAAGTCATGCACATGCATTTGTTTTGTGTGTATGTATAAGTAGTGAACCTGGTGATGGTTCATCATGAATGATTCATGATTGTAACATGATTGTGTATCATGTATGTCGAATTGTCATTTTGGAAGGTTGATATGTCTCAAATGAGTCTCGACTAGTGTTGATGATTGTCTGACAACTATGTTGTGTCGATCGTGTTTTTCGACTTGTGTTTAGTCGATGGTGTTTATTGACTTGTAAGTTGATTTTTAGTACACCATGATGCAAGAAAACGCCATGTGCTTTGATGAAGTACGAGATGCAACAGTTTGTTTGAAGAGAAAAAAAAAACTTTGTTGGCATCATTTTTCAGTCTTGTATAATCTGTTTTCAAGATTGATGGTTTTCTTGGCTTGTGACAAGATGTCGCAGGAAGTTTTTGCAGCCATTGGAGAGATGATTATGTTGACGTCAAAGAGTTCACAAGAGGGACTTGATTCTCAGTAGGAAGGTTGACAGTCTTCCAAGCACAGAGAGAGCAGTGGGTCAGCAGCAGCCAGAGAACAGTGGTTGAGGGACATAGCTAGTTGCAGTGCAAGGCATGTCAAAGTATCCAGGTGATTGTCGAAAAGACTTTTCAAGTAGAATCAGTTGATAGAAATTGAAAGCAGATAGATAATCATAAGATTTTGTAGGTCCAAAAGCCTTTCAGTGGGAAGGTGTGATCAAAATCTGGACCAGGGGTCAAATTTTAGCTCAAAAATCAACATTCTCTGAATTGCCTCAAAACGAACAGGAGAATAGCCGTCGTCGTCACGAATCCAACACAACTCGTTTTGTCTTAAAAGGACATCGGGAGCGAGAGATATCGCGATCTGTTCGAATCATCAAATAGGTAAAAAAAATGAGTGCTGACTATGCAGTCTGTACAGTTCGTATGGATGCTGACGTGGCATGTCTGTACGATGATGTGGTAGAGCTGAATTGGCAGGTGACATGGCAGTTTCAGATTGGCTGAGATTTGAGCGAATCATTTGTCGACATGTGACATGGTTTTGGCGAATGGTATGGTGCCACGTGGCCCAGTCATGGGCTGCCACGTGGCACCCCTTTATTGGCTATTGGGTTGTTCAAAATTTTGTTAAGTCCATCGGAATCGAACTCCAGACCTCCACCATCGAGCGCTTTGGCAATGGCCGCCCAACCGGTGTTCCATGCATTGGTACTTGTTTATACAATGGGTTTAATTGTATTTGAATTTGCAATTTGTAATGTATGGCGGGGGGTCGGGTCGGGGCTTAGCCCCGACCCGTGGTTATATGTTGTTATATATATGACCACCACTTTGTTAACGGAGCACGCGTTTTAAACAGCCCCCGATCACATTCCCATTGCACTCGACCATACTCTCCAGTAAATGGCGTGGGGTTTTAAATATGTGGCCCGTGGTTCTTGTGTATGCCATGTGACCACATACGGAGTGCACGGAAATTGGTTTTGAAATTGGTTTTTAAAACGGTTAACGGTTTAGCCCTTTTTTCCAATGCGCAAGGTCATATGACCTCACGTGCCTAGGTGCTAGGCGGTTAGGGGTTGGCGTGCCCATAACCATCCTATAGTTTGCACCGTTGGCGTGGTTGCACCCGGTGCTAGGTTTTTACGCTATATATTGTGTGTGTGCTAGGTTCATGACACAAGGGTGCGTTTTGTAGATGCAGAGACAACAAACTTGAAGGAAGAGAATGGCAGGAGGCCTATCTTTCTCATTCTTTGGCCAAATGAGGTGTCGTAAAAGACCAACTAGGGGTTATTGGACGTCTTGAATCCATTGGCACTATTATCAAGGCCATTTGAGGACTTCTTTTGCAGGTTTTTATCCATTGAAGTTTCAGCAAGCTCCAGGGAGCTTGAAGCCCTCATTAGTTGAGGACATGTTTTGGTGAGCCTATGTTTGTTTTCTGTGATTGAATAATCATTTTTGGCTAATTGTTATGCTCTGAACACATTGGGATAGGTTTTAGAGGTTTTTGAGAACTTTTACAAGTGTTTTTGCCAAAGAGAAACTCAGGGAATCTTATGGCCACATGTAGAAGAGGTCATGCTCGGATGAACCATGATCCGTTTTCAGAGTTTTATTAGTCATTTTTGGGGTTTTTATGTGTTCTGATCCCAATGGTGCAGTCAAAATTTCCATTGGAGTTGAGAAGAAGCTTGTAAAAGAACTTTTGACAAATTAATCCCAGAGAGCCAAGTCCATTAATGGAGGCTCAAGGAGATGTAGCCCAGAGAGGGGTGAACTCCTTTATCATCTTGTTCTTGTTGTGAGTTTGATGGTTTATTTGCTGCAAGTTATGTTGTTGTGTTTTCATTTAAAGCACATACTAACCATTTAAAAGAACATTTTCTCACACATGAACATTTAAAGGAAGAAGCATAAACTTGGCACATAATTTTATCTTGCATATTTTAACACATGGAGAAAGGTCCTGTAAAGTTTATTTTCATGAAGTAGAGGGTGCTTGCATAGCATAACAAGTCAACCTTCTATTTTCAGATCACTACCTATTGCAACCACATAGATAGAATCTTCACATGTTCAGTCTGAGACCGAAAAATCCACCAGATTCATTGATCAGATTCAGCACATCCGCCAATAGGTCCATGATATTTTGTAGAAATCCAATGCTAAGTACAAGAAATGCCATGATCAACACAGGGTACCACACCAATTTTGGGTTGGAGAAAAGGTTTGGTTACATTTGTAGAAAGAGCATGTTACAGGGCCCCATCGGAAGCTCTGCCCACTTCGCTATGTGCCTTACACTATCACCAAGGTTGTGGATAGTAATGATTTTGAGCTCAACACTCCACCCTTCCTTGGCTTGCACCCAATGTTCAATGTGGACCTCCTTCGACCATATTTTCCACCATTATTGGACACCTCAGATATCGCAGAACAACTGACACCAGCAGAGCTCAACCCTAACTACATGGAACATGCATCCATTGATCATATAATGGACACACAGGTCAAGGGCACTCGCCAGCAGAGTATCTAGCTTTATCGGGTTGTCAAGGCAGGGCAACTCCTCCACCAAGGAAAGTGGCTCACCCAGGGCCAAATTCAGCAGAAGTTTCCTCACCTAATGAGGGAACTCAATGCAATGGATATCATTGCTTCCTAAAGGGGGAGGACTGATCAAGGTGCATATTGGTGGGCACCCACATATTCCAACTGGCTCCTCTTGATAGTTTTTAGTTCAACACATTCTTTTGTACTTCTTTGTAATTGTGGGTTATACACTTCTGGGGTTGTCTAAATCCCTACACATCTTTCGGGTGGATACTTGTGTCCTCCCACCTAATCCAACTGGCTTATTTTGTATGTTTTCATGTCAACACATCTTTTTTTACTTCTAGGGCCATTTCTGGGCCCTAAACAGTGATTTTTTGGCTTGCCACAATCAAACTATAGACATATCCCAAGTTTGACAATGTAATGCTTAGTTCTCAAAAAGACCTTTCCAATGGGCTATCACGCGCCTAAAAAGGAGGTCGTATGCAAAAGTTATGACCCCAAGAAGTTGAGGTACCAACTTACCCATAGGGGCCCACATAACGTTTGGCATTTCATCTCCTAGGATTAGGTTTTTGGATGTCTAGAGTTTTGGAATTCATGAGTAATGTTAAAAGGGCCTATGGATCCTTATTGTAATCATTCTTCTTAGGCGGATGCACGTAGCAGCCACATCTCTTCTTAGAGATAGGTACCATCATTCGAGCAAGTGTTTCAGTTTTGCAGTTTTACAGTTTCGACCTATTTCATTTATTCAATAGAAGATATTGTTCACTGGATATTTGTGTTGTTATTCATATCTCTGTGTTTATTGTATTTAGTCTGTTAATTAGTTCATTCCACTCCTAAATCTGGATCATACATTTCCTTTCCACATAGCTTACAACTCATCTTTGTTCTATTATGACCCATTGGTTCACCATACTCCCATATTGGATCCATTTTGTTGAGCACTAATTAAATATTTAAAATTTAAACCTATGGAACAAAACAAATGGGGAAATTCAAAATCCAGATCCACAAATTTCAAAACACTTAAAAAATGTTGCAATTAAAATATTATAGCTACATAAGTGTTAAATCTCCCAACCATATACTAAATTTTGAAAAACAAAGAAATGAAAGGCATACATTTTTCTACAAACATAGGAATATGGATACGGTAGATTGGACTAGATCCCCACTCCATAAATGCTTAGTTGATGAAAATGAAAACTGTGGATTTCCCCTTGTTTTCTAGATGGAAAATTATCACAATACCCCTAGGCACCATTTTCAAAATGAGAGAAAAAAACATGAAATCTCAAGTTAAAGGTGAAAAAAACAGAAAGAAATGCAACAAATCGATAATTTCCTTCGACTCACGATATTATCGAAAATTAACGCGATAATTTCAAATTATCGTAATTATCATGATATATTCCAAC
The DNA here is from genome assembly GCA_009831015.1 of Picea engelmannii. NCBI lineage: Eukaryota > Viridiplantae > Streptophyta > Pinopsida > Pinales > Pinaceae > Picea > Picea engelmannii. The sequence continues at coordinate 218,438 of ML785272.1, forward strand.
AATTATATCAACAAGATTTTTTTTGGTGATAATATCATGATAAATATGATATTATCACGATACATGCAACACTGGTTTGATTGCATTATATCTTTGGTGTGCTAGATAATGCATATATAGGGAATGATTGTTTCATTCCATTTTATATGAATAATAATTGGAAGTGATTATATTGTTGGTAAGATACAATTCTAAGATCATTTCATGAGTTGTCTTAAAGGTGCAATAAAGTATAATGTGCATAAATACTGACAATTCGTTTGGTTGAACGAAAGTTGAGGAAAAACTGCAAGAATGATGTAGGAGCATCCTACCTCCAAAATCCTGTACATTTGGTAGAGACTTAGGGGGTATTTCATTTCCTAGGGAGTTGGTTTCCTAGGTATGATTTATTGTATTCTTCTATGTTTTAATGATTTCTAGAAGAAGACATAGGATTTGAGAGTGAGGATTTGAATTGTAAATGTTCTCGAATGTATGAGAACATGAGAGGGATCTTAGGATAATAGATCTTTGAGTGATTTGTGGATCTGAGAGGATCCTTAGGGATTGATTGTTGAGTGGATTGTGTATCTGAACTAGAATTGGTTTCAGAATCCTTGTGTATAATAATGTAAGCCTTAGAGGCATTCGTAGGTGGCCAAACAAATGTAGATTAGGAAAAATAGAGTGTGGCCAATTGAATGGAAATTAGGCCAGGAAGAGGGCGTGGCCAAGCAAATGTGAATTAGTTCAGAGAAATAGAAGAAATACCTATTGATTGTGATCTAGGTCAGAGAAGGAATTGAAGAGCCTTACGTAAACCTTATGTACAATGTATGTATGATTAAGGAAAGGAATACTTTGTTTCGAGTATCATTGAGGAAGCTTTTGTTCATTATGTGTGTTGAATATTATGTCTCTGTGGAAATAGGTATTGGAAACCCCTGTAGATCGGTGTAAAGGTTGAATTGTAGACCTTAGAGTTTTGTTGCAGATTTTGAGGGAGAGGAGTCTCAGGGGAACAAAACCTCTGAAGGATATCATTAATGTGATCATCGATCATTGTAAAGGATCGATGACCCTATTGTCATTGCAGGTGCGCAACTGAAGATTGAGATCGCGGAAGAGGTTATAGTCATCGTCGATCTCTTGGTATCAATTGTGGATTGTTGGATGAAAGAGAGAGTCCAACAAATTCTAGAGAAGGCTAGACCGTTAGATCAAAGATCAAGAAAATGAGAGTCGTTCGATGCAGTTGAAAATCCAATGAGCAATCTCAACAGTCAGGTCAACCCTTGATTAAGTCTCAACCGTGGATCAAGAGCGGAGAAGAGTTGTACGATGAGAATATCTGACCATCCATCAAAAGGGAGATAAACGATGGAGAAGTAAAGCGCAAATCAAAGTTGCACGAGTATTAATTTCTAGGAGGGTGTGCACTATTAATCTGGACCGTCGATTGGTTTAGTGACGTGTCAAGCCAGGATTAACGCACACAATGGAATTTTATTAGTGTGCCACCTTGTTGGAGTAGCGTGAACCGTCCATCTCATCGACTGATTAAAACGTGGTTGTCAAATCATCTTTAAGGTTAATGATCAACCCAACCTTTGATCGTGAATTGTAAGAGAGATCTACAGTTAGGATAAGAGCTCCGAAGAAGTAAGCGCCCAATGGTTAAGTGCTCGGTCATGTCCATTGATCGCATGGTTGAAGGATAGGAGCTTAGGCTTAGAGTTGTTATATATATATAGAAATCACCTTTTTAGGTTGGGTTATGGTTCTATCCCTTGGCCATGAGAAATAAGGTAAGTGCATGAGGGCTTAACCTATTATATGCTTTTAGACAAATCCTTGGACACCCCATTGTGGGTTTAATGAGAAACAGATCACATATAAGCTGTCATACTATGGGAAGACCTGGTAGGTCGCTATCAAGTGAAATTAGAGAAAGTTAAAAGCTCTTTGAGGTTGGAGGATAACATCAAAGAAAGTTATTTTCTCATTTGAATGTTGCACGTATTGTTACAACGACATTGGTGCAAAGAATTTGGTAAGAATTGACAGAGGAAGATTGAGCTCTTGGGGAAAGAGAAAGAACAATGATGTTCTTTAAGGCTCCTACTTTGAAAGGACATCATAGGAGAAGTTGCAGGAGATTTCAGAGAGATGGTATTCCCTTATAAGAGAAATTTCTTTTGAATAATTTTCGAGTAAGCGTACTTTTGAGTACAATTGATGCAGAGATATTGTACAGAGGAGATCAGATTCAGTGAAATATGACAAGACAAGGTAGATGAATTGATTCAGATGAATGAATCAAAAGGAGTCAAGATCATGAACAGATCTTGAATGTGTTGATTTAATGTGTTTGAATTAACTTTGGTTTAAAGGTTGTGTTTGCAGGTTATAGAAGAGAAGGAAATGATTTGATAGAAACTATGACAACCACAAGAGTTTTGACATAGAACCAATTGTGTTCTTAAATGAATGAGAAAGAACATATGTGATCTCTTAGAGGAAAGAGAAAGGAAGCAGTGGAAATGAACATTGAATAATTCCATATGAAGGTTGGAACAACAGAGTGCAAGTGAATGTTCTCAAGAGAGGAAGTGGAAACTGTAGTAGCCAAGAGGATCAAGGAGTGCTCAGAGGAGGTTCTAAGAGAGAGAGAATCACATGAGAATACCATAGGACTAGACTAAGGAGAAGATTAGTGAGGTATTGGATAACATGATAATGGAGAGAGCTTGTTACAAAGGCTTGAGTGCAGTCCACAAGTGAACAAATTGAAGTTCACAAGAGAAAGAGAATGGATACAATGGCTATTGATGGTCATTGCATAGGTTCAGAGGAAATCCACAATAGAATAAGAAAGGGTGCCAAGGAAAATGGCATAAAGAAGATGAATCAAGAGGAATGTGAAATATAGATGAGTGATCTGAGAGAGAGGCTCGTTATAATGAAGACAATTGCTACACAGGGAGATCAAAGAGAACCAGAGACAAGGATGGAAAGTAAAGAATTTCAAGTGGTCAGTAGTGCAACTATTTGAGGATAATCTTAGGGAAAGCTTGAGAAACCTAAAGCATAGGATGGATGCTTGGGTAGATAAGGAGAAACTTAGAGGAGATGAGTTCATATTGAGGCCATTGACTGAGGAGGAAGTTTACTATTGTGAACCAGAGCAAGGAGACATCCTTGGAGAAGATGATGTTGGGAGGATACCTATTGAGAGTCTCACAGACTGTTTGGGGATTGAATATGAGGGACTTGTAGGAAGTCTCATGAACTCTTTTGAGAGTTCAAATTAGCATGTGGAAGTGTTGATGGAAGGATAGTGTGGGGATGAAAGGCCAAATATTTTTAAAAAAATTATTTTGTGTGTGATTGCAGTATTTACAGGTGATGAGTCACTTGAAGCTATCAACGGGGAGAAGGAAGAAAAAGAAATGTATAAAAACATTTCAAGAAGAGAGGATTAGAATTACATTCTGATAGAGGATGAGGCCACAATGTCTCATAAGGATAGCCCAGAATAATCCCATACACATTTTATCAAAGAAATTGTTGATATACAGATAGAAGAACTTGTTGTTGCAAGAAGTGAGGGAGAATTGGCTCGTGGATATAGCCAAGAGAAAGTTGTAGAGAAGCATCCTGATGCAATGCTTACAAAATGAAATGAAGAAACTGAACTGCTAGAAAGATTGTTGATGGAACCTAAGTCAGGAAAAAGAGAAAGTACAACCAGGAAGAAAACATGTTCACAAGTGCTTAGCAGTGAAGAGGAATTGATTTTAGCATTTGAGGAGGTAGAAGTAAATTTTCAATTTAAATTGAAGGATGCAGACATAGTAGAGAATGATGAACATGAAAGGGTGATTCGAGAAATAGATTCTAAGATATTTCTTAAAGATGAAAGGAGGCCTCAAATTCAAAATCATGAGTTGATGAATTTTGAGGATGAACTGAAATTTTTAGAGGAGTGGTTGACTAAAGATGTGAATGATGAAGACTACATAGGAGTTTCAGACTAAAATTAAATTGATTTTGACGAGAAAACGAATTTTCCAATCAGAAAGGACATGGATGAAGATAAGAGTAAGAATATTGAAGATATAATTGAAGGAGAGATGCAATAGCCAATGGATAGAAGCAACAACAGCAAAATGCAACAATAAAACAACAAATTGTAGAGAATGTACAAACTAGAAGAAAAGATGGACATTGAGATTGAATTTATAAGGATGATCATCGTGAAGATGTCTCAGAGAAGACATGCAAGAGAAAATAATATTTACATTAGCAGAGAAAATGGAGAATTGAAGACAACAATGATGCAACATGACATCAAGGAAAGAAAGTTGCAATATAAAGTTTAGGACCCTGGAGGACATTAGCAGAAGGAAGCAGTTGAAGACTCATGATTAGGAGATCATGAACATTTTTTTCCTTGGGAGTCTGATGCAGGAGCATCCTACCTCCAAAATCTTGTACATTTGGTAGAGACCTAGGGGGTGTTTCATTTCCTAGGGCGTTGGTTTTGTTGTTCCAGAGTTTGTGTTTTAAGGCTATAAAACACACCGTCTAGGCATCCAAAAAGATAATACTTATCAAACAATAGAACAAGGGAGACTAGATCAGAGACGGTTTCTCAACTGTCTCTGTCTTTCTTCTCTTCGTTCCTGGATAGTTATATCGTGTTCGATTACAGCCCAAGATTGTTCTAATTCGKTCCGATTTGTTGCAGTTTGTAAGATAGTGTTAAACAAACTCAATGCAATACTAGTTTGATCTTGTAGACCGGGTTCTATGTTTGGTTGTCTTCCGTTTGGGACTGTCATAGGTAATTAATTTTTATATTTTTCAATAAAGGGTTTTTAATGAGTTTGTTACTTCAGATATTCAGGTCGAATATTAAATAAACAACTTTAAAACTTGAAACAGAAAATAATAACACA